>PVLC010044652.1:0-12100 GCA_004027655.1 Graphiurus murinus | reverse complement strand
ATCCTTAGGAATCGTGTATGGATTTATGGGGAGGTTTGGCTCCCTTTGAAATTTTCACATTTCATCTCAATTTACGAAGAAAGTCATGTCATTTAATTTTCGAGTGTCACTTCTCCGTCCCCAAACTTCTTTCCTAATATGAAATCTAAACTCATTTGTGCAATTTTTCTGTATATGTCAACAATATATTTGTTCATGGAATATGAACTTTCTTCATAGGGCAAAATTATGTGAATTATATTGAAAGAGCACTGTAGATTAGTATATCTATATACAAACTGTCAGTATAATCGTATTGGAAGATGTTAACTGTGATTTATATTTGTGCTTGTCGGAACCCGCTACATTCCTTTATCTTCATGGTAATGTCAAATCTCAACAGTTTATATAACTTAGTACTCACAAATTACCTATTCTAATATTTTTCCATATATAGTAATATTAAAATTTAATGCTTTTATGAAAAATATTTCCTTAGCATATTCTTTTTATATTAAGCTTTTATTAAAATATTTTAGATTCATATGTGGTTCTAAAGAATTTGATAACATCTTGTAAGTGACAATAAAATATCAAAACCCGGTTTTGACATTAATACACTTACCTACAGTATATTTCCATAACTAAAAAGATTATGTTGACCCATACCCCCCCGACCCCTCCTAAGCTATGGCAACTACTGATCAGTTCTCCTTGTCTATAATTTTGTTATCCAAGAATGTTAAGTAAATTGAACCATACACTGCATAATCTTTGGGCTTGTTTTTTCTCCTTGGTGTGGTTTTGTGGACATCCATTCGGATTGTGGTGTGTATGAGTAGTGCCTGTCTGCTAGTTTTTATTGGTGAATACTATTGCATGTCATGGGAACTCGTTAGCCCGTTCACTCATTGAATGACACCTGGGTTATTTCAGGGTTTTGCTATAGGTAATGTGGCTGTAGACATTCATGCTCCAGTTCTTGAATTAACATGTTTTTGGTTCTCTGCTCAATGGGATTTCTAGTTTGCATGGGAGTTGCAGGTTTAGGGTTTTTTTTTTTTTTTTGGTGGTACTGGGGATTGAACTCAGGGGCATTCTTCCTCCTAGCTACACCCCCAGCCCTATTTTTTATTCTTTATTTTGAAACCGGGTCTCACTAAGTTGCGGAGTGCCTCACTAGGTAGCTGAGGCTGGCCGCGAACCCGGATCCTCCGATCTCAGCCTCCCGAATGCTGGGATTACAAGTGTGCGCCACCACGCCCGGCCAGGTTTAGGGTTTTAAAGAGACTGTAAGCTTTTTTTCACAGGATCTGTGGCATTTTGTGTTCATACCAGCAATGTATGATTGATCCACTTGCCCTGTGTCCTAGCAAGATTTGTATTTGATCGCTTTTATTTATTTTTATTTGTTTATTATTCATTTGTTGCATTGTAATTTTATATCAGATTGGGGTATAGAGTGTCAGACAGATGCATGTACATAGTTCTTGGTGCTCTCCCTGTCGGGCCTTTCCCATGCCCCCCCACCCCACTACGCATGTCTTTGGAATTTCTATACATTCATAGCATATCCATGTTCATAGCAGCACAATTTACAATAGCCAAATTATGGAACCAGCTGAGGTACGTATCAACAGTTGAATGGAACAATACTTTGGTACATAAATACAACAGAACTTTACTCAGCCATACAGAAAAAAAATATTACCTTCTGCAGAGAAATGGATGGAACTCAAGAAAGTCCTACTTTATCAAAGTTAAAAACAACTGCAACCTTTCTGATAAGCGTGCCACCACGCCTCATTGCAGTTATATTTTGTGTTTCTCTTAGTGGTCAATAGTGTTGACGACTTTTTCATGGCATTATTTGCCATCTGCGTATCTTTTACAGTAAAACGCCTCTTCATATTTTTGCTCATTTTTTTTTTTTTTCTAATCGGACTATTTGTTTTTATGGTTGATTTTTTGAAGTTCTTGAATTTGTGATAAGCCTGTGATCCTCTGTTCTTGAGTGGACAGGTCTGTGTGTGTTCATTTGGTCTGATAGGTTTGGAGTGTTGTTCAAGCTCTCGTTTTCCTTATTGCTCCTCTATTATTGACGGGGATGCTGACATATCCAATTATGAGTGTATAATGGACTTTTATGCTTTTAATGGTCTTTATGTTTGCTTTGTGCATTTTGGTGCTATTTTGTTTCATACCTATATGTTTATGACTGCCATCTTTTCTTCACCAATTGATATTTTTCTCAATATCTCAATATATAATGTTTCTCTTTGTCACAAAGTGATTTTTGAGTAAAAGTCTATTTTTGTCAGATATTAGTATAATTGTCGCAGCTCTCCTGATTAACAATAGATATTGAATATCTTCTTTGTTGTTGTTGTTTTGTTTCAAACTATTTGTGTTTTGGGATCAAAAGTTTATCTCTTGTAGACTGCACATAGTTGGGTCATGTTTATTATTTTAAAATTGAATTTTTCATTATTTGACTTTTGGAGAGCTTAATCTACTTCTATTAAAATAATTACTAACAAGGAAGAATTTACTTTGATAGTTTGCTTTTGTTCCTCATTTCTTCTGCTACTACCTTCTTTTGTATATATATTTTTTTGTAGTATGCAGTTCAATTTTTCTCTGATTTCCTTATATGTATTATTTTTTTACTATGGGATATGATAGTTAACATTAAAAAATATTCACAACCTAGTTAGACGTGATATGAAGCTAGCTTTAATAACATGTAAATTTATTCTCTAACAGTACTCCAAACATTGAGTTTATATGGGCACAAATTATATCATTATAGGTTACATTAACATTAATATAGAATTATATTTATTATTTCATATATTATATTTTAAGTCATATATAAAAAAAGAGTTAAAAACCAAAAATATATAATTGTGAAATTTGTCCCTACCTACACAATTACTTTACTGGAGATTTTTATTTGTTTACATGACTTTGACTTGCTATTGTTATTTTATTTCAGCCTAAAGACTTATCCTTAGTATTTATTATAGAATCTCAGATTTTATTTATTCATTAATTTCTTAATTTCTACATTTTAAAACATAGTTTTGCTGAGTATAGAATACGTAATTTAAATGGTAGTATTATTTTTTAAATTATTTATTCAGTACATTAAACATATCCGACTTCTTTCTCATTGCCATTTCTTCTAATGAGAAAATTGTGAGTAAGCTTATTAAGTCTCTCTTGTATTTAACAAGTCACTTCTCACTGCTTTCAGGATTCAATCTATCTCCTTCAATAATTTGACTATGATGTATGGTTCTTTTTAGTTTATCACTCCTGGAGGCAGCTGAGCTTCTTGAATGTGTAGATTCATTTTTATTAGCAAATTTTGAAAGTTTTCCATCATTATTTCTTTATTATTTCTCTGCCTCCTCTTTCTTCTCAGCTTCCAAAATTCTCATTACACACATATTGTAGTGGTTGGTGATATCTCTTAAGTTCTTTTCAGGTTTCTTCATTCTTGTATTTTTTTCTCCTCAAATCAGATATTTTCAAATTTTCCCTTTTCAACTATGTTAATTCTACCTATACAAATCTGATACAAAAACCCTCTAGTGTTAATGACACCCTATTTAAAAATATATCAGAAATAGGGCTTGAGTGTAGCTCAATGGTAGAGCACCCCTGGGTTCAATCTACAGTGAGACACACACACAAACAAAAAACTTCTGGTATGATTCTCATTTAAATTATTGTACATTTTAGATCCAGAATTCCAATTTTGCTTGTTCTTATAATGTCTGTATTTTTACTGATATCACTTACTTGTTCCTGTATCATTCTTCTAGTTTACTTTATCTTTGTCTATGGTTTTCTTGATCTATTTAAGCATGCTTAACACCATTGGTTTAAGTCTTTTCTGCTAAGTTTAATGTCTGTACTTTTCCATGGAAAATTTCTGTTTATTTCTTGTGTGAATGAGCCATATTTCTTTTTTAATGCTTTGTAATTTTGGTTGAGAACTGGGGAGGTTTAATATTATAATGTGTGAACTTGGGAGATTAGTTTTTCTCCTCTTTGGGATTCTCCATTTGCTTTGCTATTTGTTTAATTACTTTTTGAAGCTATTTTTAAAAGCCTGCAGTTTTTTCATGTGTGTTCTCTGAAGTATTTGTCCCCTTTTTTGTGTTCAATAAGATTTTTCACACAGATTTTCTTGAATATTAAAATATCAGTGGCCAGAGAGTGATGGTGAGAGGTTAAGGTGAGAAAAAGTAAAACATTGTTTAAAAAATCCCTTTTCTAGCCGGGCGTGGTGGCGCACGCTTGTAATCCCAGCATTCGGGAGGCTGAGACCGGAGGATCCGGGTTCGCGGCCAGCCTCAGCTTCCTAGTGAGGCACTCCGCAACTTCGTGAGACCCAGTTTCAAAATAAAGAATAAAAAATCCCTTTTCTATCATTTTTATTTCTTTAGCTTCAACATATGAGAGAAATCAAGCAGCCCTTGATTTTCTGACTTCAGTTATTCTCACTTGGCATAATAGTCTTCAGTTTTATCTATTTACTTGCAAATGACATGACTTTGTTCTTCTTTATAGCTGAGTAAAACTCTATTGTGTGTTTATCCCCATTTTTTTATTCATTCATCTGTTCAAGGACACTTAGGTTGGTTCCATAATTTAGCTATTGTGAATCATGTCACTATAAACATGAGAATGCATGTATCACTATAGTATTCTGACCTTAATTATTTTCAAAAAAACACCTAGGACTGATACAGCAGTTTCAAGTGGTGGTTCCTTTTCTAGTCTTTTAATTCTAATAAACTCCATATCGATTTCCATAGGAGTTGTACTAATTTTCCATTCCACGAATAGTGTATAAGAGTTCCTATTACTTTACATCCTTGTCAGCATTTCTTATTGTTTGTATTCTTGATGATTGTCATTCTAACTTTAGGGAGATGGAATCTCAGTGTAGTTTTCATTTACATTTCCTTGATTGCTAAGGATTTTGAACATTTCTTATATATTTGTTGGCCATTTTTATTTCTTCTTTTGAAAATTGTCTATTTAGTTCAATTACTATTATATTAATTGGAATGTATATATATATATATATATATATATATATATATATATATATATATATATATATATATATATATATATATATATATATATATATATATATATATATATATTTGGGGTTAAGTTTCTGTAGGTTCTTTCTTCATACTCTTGATTGTTTCCATTGCTATTTAGAGGCTTTTTTTTCCTTTTGTGCTACTATAGGATGAACCCAGAAACATTCTACCTCCAAGGTGCACCCCCCATTCATTCTTTTTGAAACACTGTCACCCTAGTTTGTCAAGAGTCTTGCTAAATTGTTGTAAGTGCTCTCATACATTTGATTTTCCTGTCTCACTCTCCCAAATACTGGGATTATAGGCATGTATCACCATGCCCAGCTCATGAGGAGGATTTTTTTTTATTGATGCAGTGTAATCATACATCTTGTTGAAGTTCAGGGTGAAGGAGGCATACATATACATAGTATTCACTGAGCCCTTCCCCAGTTCCCACCCCATCCCCTCCCCCTCTCCTCCTTCCAGTGCTTAGAACAATGGTTGGCTTTGATAAGTGTACATGTGTGTGTACATGTACATGTGTGTGTACATCATGTCCATTGAGGTGTTTCCCTCTTCAAGTCTTCCTCCCCCCTTCCATCTTGCTCAGTTAGGTCCCCTTCTTCACTCCACTAAAGTTTATCCTCCTTTGTCCGGAGTCCCTCCTGTCTCCTAACTTCTCCCTACATTCTGCATATGAGAAAGAACATCTGACTCTTCACTTTTTATGACTGACTAATCTCGCTTAGCATAATATTCTTGAGTTCCATTGATTTCCCTGCAAATGACATATGTCTGTTCTTTAACTTGATGTCATCCCATTTGTTGATTCTGTTTTGTTTTCCTGAGTTTTAGGAGAAAGAATAGTAGCATAGTGGAATGGGACTGGGGGAGAGAAGACAGGAGGGAAATGAGAGGGACAAAGGAGAAAATAGACCAAAAATAAGGTTATGTGCATATATGCCTGTGTCACTATGAGTCTCACTATCATATACAATTGCAATGCACCCATAAAAACTATCTAACCATCTGTCATCAACCTACCCATAGATGGACACAAAGTCTTCTGCAAGTCTGCAGATTGGAGCTTACTGCTCGGCGTCCTCCTCTGTGGCTCCAACACAGTCTACACTCCACCTTAGCTCCATGTTCTTACTGCGGTGAGTGCCATGATCAACCAGATGGGAAAGATCATGGACTTCCCAGGTCTTCTCTGAGAACATTTCCTGCCCTCGACATGTGTATGAAGTCTTAAATTCCTCATTCTACAAATGTCCTTTTGAATGCTCTCATTTCCCCAAGAAACTTTCTTCCCAACTTCTTGTTATGGCTTTTGGCAGTCTATAATTTGCACAGTTGTGATCTTTTGCCCCAGCTGGCTTTGGTTCTTCATACAAAGTTATTGAGGAGTGATCCCCTCCCCCATTCAACTCCGAGAGGGTTGTGAATTAGATGGATGCATTGCCTACAGATTTCAACTAACCTGTCAGTGTGATTTGCATGTCGTGTTCTGCAACAGCAAATATCATAGCTACTTACATAGGAGTGGCTTAAGGAACAGTTAACTCAAATGTGTATTTCTTCTTAAAATATTCATGCAAGTAAATATTGCAACTTGCGCTCCTTTTAAATTCTGATCATCATAGATTTTGCTTTAATTAAAAGTAAAAAGTGAATCAGAATTCATGTCTGCAGCTTTTCACTTCCATTCCATACAATTATAGTTAACATTCATACCCCATCACATTGATTTGTCCTGCCTCATGGAGGCCACTTGCAAAGCTTCAGGAAATATTATATACATAGATGAAGCTATCAATACCAATTTCAATAATCTGTATGAGGTGGAGGATGGAGCTGTGTGAGATCTGGAGGGAAACAAACCACGTGCTCTGTGCGTGTATGTTTCCATCACTCCAAACCTCATCATAACGTTTAATTACAATGCACCTATAAAAGAACTTTAAAAAATGCTCCAGAAAGTAGGTTAGGGGCAGGAGTCCCTTTGGGAGCCAGAGGCAGTTAGGATTTCACTTGGAGAGCTTCTATTCCCTCACAGTTATGAAGAAAATACATATAGGTGGAAGGAAAATAAGTTTATTAAAACAGATAATTGTTCCTCTCTATTTCAGGAAATAATTTTAAGTCAAAAGGCCAAGTAAGTCCTTAGAACAGTATTAAAAATGAACGAGCATGTCTCCTTTGAAGGATAAACTTCAAAAATGTTTTAACAACATGAAAAGAGATTGTGGGTATTTCTATGTGCTTGCTTATCTTCATTATCAAATGATAGTTGTGTGTTGTCCTTGAGATGGGGTTCCAGTTTGGCCAGACTGCCTTCCAAAGGTATCTACCTGTCTACCTATGTCCATAGAATGGACTGAGAAAACAACCTTCTTCTTTTTCTAAGATATTAATACAACAAACAATAAGCAGAAATATAATGCAAATGGAGACCCAGGGGCAAACATTAAGTAGCCTTATTGCAAACTGAGATCATGTCAAGCTCCTGTTGATATCCATATGCAGGTGAACTTCCTGTTATGACACTTCTGAATCAGATCATCATCCTCTCTATTCTTTCTCTAATAAAACTCTAAAAAGCTCTACCCTGTCCTTAAAAATATACAGGATCATGCTTGCTGCCTGATACTTCACTTCCAGGGGAGGGAGAGGAAAGATCTGTGTTCCAAGTTTCTATTTCTCCAAGCAAATAACTTAGTCTGCTCTCCCCTGAATAGATTGCACAGGAAGGTAGAGAGAGGCCAGGAGTATTATCTTAAGCGGGTGGCCTCCACACAGAAAAAAGCACATCTCAGAGTCTTCTGTAACTGCTTCTTTTAAGTTCGAGTTCATTTGAGATTTGCCAGAGTTGCTATCTGAACTGAATTCCTGAGAAAGATATTATATATGTTGGGATTCCTAGATCCAGGAAGGCAGACTGCATGACAGAAAATGCAATCAACAGAAAGTATTCCCCACACGCATGGAGTAAAACCCACTCCCATGTACACAGGGAACATTGTGGAACTTACAAGAGTTATTTCCACCTTTGATAACAGAGGTCAGTTCACATGCAAAACTGGCCTTCCTATTTCAGCAGAAGAACCATACTTATGAGTAAATGAAGAACCTTGATTGTCTCAGTTATAATTCAGAAAGACTGATCACACAACACAGGCGAAGGAAGATTTACTTGCTTACAGTTTCTGGAGATTCGAGGTTCAGTGCATGTGAGGCCGGGATCTATGGAGTTCCCGGCGTGGGGTGAGATGCAGAGAGAGGGAGAGAGCGAGGCTGGAACAAGCGCACCAACAAGCCAGGGGGATTCCAAGTCAAAAGCACAGACTCGAAGGTCACACATCAGGGACCCACCTTCTCCACCTACACCCCCCTGCCTACGTTGCCACCCAGTAAGCCCATTACATTGGATTTATCCACTGATGAAACTGTAGCCAGCACAACTTAAATACATCAGCTGTAAACATTAATACCTGACTTCTTCAGGGGGTGTACTATGTAACCTTAACACTGCTTGATCCTATAGTATCTGCTATGATATTCTATGCTGGGGAAAAGTGGCACTTGATAAAGATTAGTTATTTTCCTTTGCCTCCATTCAAATTCAAAATGATATTTAGCATGCTTTGGAGTTCCAATAAAATGTGTTTGAATATAGCTTTTCCTTGACATTTCCCTAGCCATTTTTGTTGTGATTACTTCCAGCCTGGGGCAACTTCCTTCCCTGGGATTCCACTGTGGCTGGCATCCCTGCAGTCCGTGCCCAGAACTGAGTTGTTATCTGCCACTATTTTAATGCATGTCATAAATCACAAAGAAAAGTTTCTATTTTGGAACAAATAGAAGCAATCATGAGCAAAGACTTTCTTAAGTGTGTTTTAGGAAGGCTGTTGTCTGTGAGTCTCTGCTTCATTTAAATCTCAGATTTTTTAGAACTTGCCCTGAGGAGGAAAATATCATCATGTGCACCAGATGGTGACAGCCAAGTGACAGTTGTGAATGAATCTGGAATCCTGGATTCTCAGTGCCCAGGAAAAAAAAAAAGGACTTTATTTCATGTGTTCATTCTACAGGAAATAAATTGCCATCCACCTATCCAGCAGTCTATGTACAGAGACATTTTTAATGGACTTGTGCCTTTGTGATGGCTGTCTTTCGTTCAGTTCCTTGGAGAGTATCAGATCAATGCTTTGCTTTCCCTGAGCCAGACTTTGTAGAAGTCACTTGCATCGTTTCTAAAACTGTGTCCTGTTGTTTTAAGCTACATTAGGATTCACCACAAAGTCTACTTTGGTAAGTTTTATAGACAGTGCTGAATTTGTGGCAAAGAAACAGAGGAAGTTCTCTGTCCCACATAAACGAGTTGTCCGTGCTGCACCTGGGACAGCCCTGTTAGCTATTCTTGTCCAACTCAGCATATTCATTCTCTCCTGCAGGTTGAGGATTTTGGCCCTGTTTGTTTTTCTTGATAGGAGTTTCCCTTCCCAAGGAGCAAGAAATTGATGGGAAATTGGAAGGCGAGTTTCCTGTTTATTTCAAATGACTCACCAATTTTAATAAATTAGACTAACAAGAAATGTCAAATGGCTTTTCACAGTTACCCTGGTCTCTAAGTAGAAATGAGACTGGATTTATTTGCTTCTCTCATTTTCCCCAGTACCTTCTTTAGAATTTTGTATGATTCCTATTAATGCAATCTCTTAATTGTTTATAACCGGGAATAGAATTTATTGCTTCTCCCCCTCCTCCAATTTCCTTCATTATTTAATTTTATTTAAAATGATGTCCACAGATTGACAATTCAAGTTCTCCTCAAATAAACTATGGCTCATTTATATCTCATAGGGAACTTGAGACTTAGGGATTTTCTAATTGAGAAATGCAAATAGAAAGATATAGATATGGTCATATATAAAGACATAGAGATATTTATTGTAGGTCACTGGACTAAGAGAGTTGAGTTAAATTCCTCTCTCAGGTCTCTGGATAGTACTAGCACATAGACAATAACCAAATGTCTCTACATATACACTTTGCCCATTAAATGTATAGACACAGAGGTGGCCTGTGTGTCTAAGCTAATTCTAAAAAAAGTGCTTGGATTTCGGAGTATCCTATTGAAGTGATTATGGCAGAATGTCTTACACTGGGCAGAAATTGTTAGCTTGAGCATTTCTTCAGAAGAGTCAAGTTTTCCAAGGATGGGATTTGTGTGGGTTTCCCTCTGAGGCTGCCTATGGAGTTGCTGAGAGGGAAGCCAAGCTGGCTCCTTAGGTTTCAATGTGCAACATGACTCTGTGGTTAGATTTTTCCCAGATCTATTGGTATTGACTCAAAGTTGTTTCTGCAAAAATAACTATAACCAAATTCCCAAGGAGGAGAAGCAGGTTTGACCAACTCTGGGTGGAGACACAGCAGTGGCAGCAGCAGTCCCCAGGACACCGCAGAAGGTGGTATCACAACTTTTTTTCTAATACTGCCAACTCTTTAACTCTTGGTATTTAAATAAATGCTTTTATTATTTATTAAAATGTCCATACCAGCTACAGGGCATTCTTGTACACACACACACACACACACACACACACACACACACACATATATGCTGTTGTGTACTTGTATCGGATAGAGACTTGGTTGCTCACAGTTGAACAGTTGAACACTCCTTCGCTCCAGCTTTCCTTTTTCCTGTTCACTCAGTACCACATTTTAATTTCCTGAGATACCACAGATAGCTCTGCATGTTCTGATGCTTTGGTCAGGCAACTTGGCAAATGGTTCCCTGCCTTTATGTATGTAGCCCCTCCTGTTATGAATATTTAAGCGATGAGTCCACCTTCTGGTTCATTTGCACTGGTTAAAGGCAGGCACACTAGATTCCTGTGCAAAACTACTGAAGAGTGTGTGCTACAAAACCACTCCGCATTTCTGTCCATACTCTACTTAGGCATCACGCTATTTTTCTCTGTGGTCTTATTCCTCTGCTGCAACCTTGGAAGCTAAACCTGGGTAAAAACAAAGAAAAGTCAACCCTAAATAACACTGAGTAACTGTGAATGAAGACGAAGGAAAATCCTTTTATGCTCTCAAAACTCCAATTAGAAATCAGTTTGATAAAAACACAGAGTCAACTGAAGCTCGTGTATCCTTTTAACTTAAGGCCACAGACTTGAAAGAATGTCAGTTCCTTTTAGTCAAAACACTTTGTACGACAAATTCTAATTCTCCATGGAATTCCAATATCATGCATTCTTCCTTCAGAAACATTGCAGAACCAAGATAAAATAAGGGGCAGCAGCCATGGCTTTGGATTCTTGCCCACTGGTCAGAAGCAAGTTAAGGGTTGAAAAGCCATAAAAGCAGATGCAGGTAGTGAACTGAGGATCAATTTTAGGAGCAAACTCTCAAATGGATCTTTTGTCTCCATTGATAATGACATGGCTATTTTTTTTTTTTAGTCAGTGTCTTTGTCTTTTTGATACATACTCAGACATCATGCTAACTCATCCCAAACATGAGGAATGTCAACAACAATCTCATCAAATTCCCAACAACCTCATATTCAAGGCACCTGAAGGTTCTTGTAAATGAAATGCTGAGGTTGTACAGTACACAACGTTGCATCAGTCCATGAGCCCTCTATTCATACACATAAAAGCATTGTCATAATCTCAACTTCTTTTTATTAATTAAAGGCATAATTCATCATTATCCTTGGCTCTAAAAGGCGTTTAAAGAATAAAGCTGTAGCTGGCTGTGGTGGCACACGCTTGTAATCCCAGTACTTGGGAGGCTGAGACTGGAGGATCCAGGTTCTCAGCAAGTCTCAGCTACTTAGTGAGGCCCTCTGCAACTTAGTGAGACCCTGTTTCAAACTAAAGAATAAAAAATAAGGCTATGGGTACAGCTTGTAGGTAGAATGACCCTGATTTCAATCCCCAGTACTTCAAAAAAAAAAAAAAAAAAAAAAAAAAAAAAAAAAAAAA
>PVLC010044651.1:0-12084 GCA_004027655.1 Graphiurus murinus | reverse complement strand
GGGTGTAGCTCAGAGGTAGAATGCCCCTGAGTTCAATCCCCAGTACTGCAAAAAAAAAAAGAAGGGCTGGGGTAAACCAGGTATGGTAGTGCAGCCAGGCATGGTGGCGCACGCTTGTAATCCCAGCATTTGGGAGGCTGAGACCGGAGGATCCGGGTTCGCGACCAGCCTCAGCTACCTAGTGAGGCACTCCGCAACTTAGTGAGACTCGGTTTCAAAATAAAGAGTAAAAAATAGGGCTGGGGGTATATCTCGGAGGTAGAATGCCCCTGAGTTCAATCCCCAGTACCACAAAAAAAAAAAAAAAAAAAAGGTATGGTAGTGCACACTTGAAATACCAGTACTTGGGGGGCTGAGACAGCAGGATTACAGGTTCACGGCCAGCCTCAGCTACTTAGTGAGGCCCTCTGCAACTTAGTGAGACCCTATTTCAAAATAAAGAATACAAAATAGGGCTGGGGGGGTGTAGCTTGGAGGTAGAATGCCTCTGAGTTCAATCCCCAGTACCACAAAATAAAAAAAAATAAATAAATTAAAAAAAGAAGGGCTACATTGTAGCTCAGAGGTAAAATGTCCCTGGATTCAATCCGCGGTAACAAGGTAGGAAGGAAGGAAGGCCAAATTTCTCCAGGTAGGAAGGAAAAACAGCAAAGGTAAGGAAGAAACTATTGAGAATATGCATGAATAAAGTAATACTACTGGGGACTGAACACGGGCATTCTAATTCTGAGCTACACCCCCAATCCTATTTTTAATTTTTTATTTTAAAACAGGGTCTCACTAAGTTGCTGAAGCTGGCCCCAAACATGAGATCCTCCTGTCTCGGCCTCCCAAGTATTGTGCTTACAAGTGTGGGCCACCACACACAGCTCATGAATAAAGTAATCTTACATACAACTTACACACACACACACACACACACACACACACACACACACACAACTGATAAAATGAGCAAGATATGGTGATACATGCCAGTAACTCCAGTACTTGGAAGGCTGTCAGGAGGATCACAGGTTCAAGGTCAACTTCAGCAACTAAGCAAAATACTCAGCAAATTAGAGACACTGTTTTTTGTTTGTTTGTTTGTTTGTTTTGCGATACTAAGTTTCAGAGAGCCTCACTAAGTAGCTGAGGTTGGCCGAGAACCCAGATTCTCCAGTTTCAGCCTCCCAAGTACTGGGATTACAAGCGTTCGCCACCACGCCCGACTGAGAGACTGTTTCAAAAGAAAAAATAAAAAGGACTGGGGTTGTAGCTAGTGAGGCACTCCATAACTTAGTGAGACCCTGTTTCAAAATAAAGAATAAAAAATAGGGCTGGAGGTATAGCTCGGAGGTAGAATGCCCCTGAGTTCAATCCCCAGTACCTAAATAAATAATACTCTTCAAAGATAATGAAAAATGAATTTGAAAATGCAAGAAATACAAAGTACAAAACAGATAAACTCATACTAGGACACATTATGATCAGACTGCCATAAGACAGAATCCTAGCTTAGCCTATGATCCCGGCTACTGTGGAGACTGAGGCCAAATTCCAAGTTGGAGGCCAGTCTGGGCAACTTAGTGAGACCTATCTCAAAATAAAATAAAAATAAAAAGAAGCCAGGCATGGTAGTACATACCTATAATCCTAGTACTTGAGGGGCTGAGACAAGGAGAATCTCAGGTTTGAGGACAGCCTCAGCAAGAAGACAGACTCTCAACAGCCTAGTGAGACACTGTTTCAAAATAAAAATAAAGCTGGGCGTGGTGGCACACACTTGTAATCCCAGCATTTGGGAGGCTGAGACCAGAGGATAAGGGTTCATGGCCAGCCTCAGCTACCTAGTGAAGCCCTCTGCAACTTAGTGAGACCCTGTTTCAAAATAAAGAATAAAAAATAAGGCTGGGGGTATAGCTCGGAGGTAGAACACCCCTGTGTTCCATCCCCAGTACCGCAAAAAATAAATAAATAAAATTGGGCTGAGAGATGTAGCTCAGAGGCAGAGCACCTACCTAGCATTCATAAGGTCTTAAATCAATCCCCAGTGGAAGGAAAGAAGGAAGAAATCTTAAAAGAAGCAAGAGAGAAACTACCCATCACATACAATAAATCCTCAGAGCCACCCGCAGTGGCACACACCTATAATCTCAGTTCTTTGAGGGCTGAAACAGAAGAATCTCAGGTTTGAGACCAGCCTCAGCAACTTAGCAAGACCATCAGCAACTTAATGAGATACTGTTTCAAAGAAAAACAGAGTTGGAGCTGGGAATGGTGGTGCATGCATGCTTATAATCCCAGTACTTGGGAGGCTGAGACAGGAGAATCTGGGTTCGCAGCCAGCGTCAGCTACTTGGTGAGGCCCTCTGCAACTTAGTGAGTCTCTGTTTCAAAATAAAGAATAAAAAATAGGACTGAGGGTACAGCTCAGAGGTAGAATATCTCTGAGTTCAATGCCCAGTAGCGTAAAAAAATAAAGGAAAAGAAAAAAAAAAAGAATTGGGGTGTAGCTTGGAAGTAGAATGCCCCAGGTTCAAAATCCCCAGTACCACAAGACAGGCGGACTGACAGACAGAGATGTTCATAGTTGAGTGTGGTAGCACACGCTTGTAATCCCAGTACTTGTGGGGGCTGAGACAGGGTTGCAGGTTCAAAGACAGCCTCAGCAACTTAGATAGACCTTGTTTCCAAATAAAAAATAAAATAGGGCTGCAGGTATAGCTCAGAAGTAGAATGTCCCCGTGCAAGGGAAAGAGGGAGGAAGGGAGGAAGGGAGGGAGGGAAGGAGGAAGGTAAATAAATCTCCGTCACAAAACAAAAATAAAACTAGTAGCCAGGCACAGTGGCACAAACTTGTAATCCCAACACATGGGATCCCCCCCCCCCCCCCAGACAGGGATCGCAGCTTCAAGGCCAGGCTCAGGAAGTTAGAGAGGCCTGTTTAAAAATAAAAAATAATACAGAAAAGGGCTGGAAGTAGGGCTTGGTGGTGCGCACGTCCCAGTACTTGAGAGGCTGAGACAGGAAGATCATAGGTTCCCGGCCAGCCTCAGCTACTTTTGAGGCCCTCTGCAACTTAGTAAGACTGTTTCAAGTCAGGCATAGTGGCACATGCTTGTAATCCCAGCATTTGGGAGACTGAGACTGGAGGATCAGGGTTCAAGGCCAGCCTCAGCTACCTAGTGAGGCACTCCTCAACTTAGTAAGACCTGGTTTCAAAATAAAGAACAAAAAATAGGGCTGGGGGTATAGCTCGGAGGTAGAATACCCCTGAGTTCAATCCCCAGTACCACACACAGAGAAAAAGACTGTTCAAATAAAGAATAAAAATTTGGACTGGGCGTCAACTCACAGGTAGAATGCCCCCGAGTTTCAATCCCTACTAACACACACACACACACACACACACACACACACACACCACATGGGCTGGAGTGGTGGCTCAGAGACAGAATGCCTCTGGGTTCAATCCCCAGTATCAAAAATAAAACAAACTAGTATTTGTAGTAGCTTCGCTTTTTTTCTTTTTCTTTTGCAGTACTGGGGATTGAACTCAAGGGCATCTACCTCTGAGCTACACCCCCAGTCCTATCTTTTATTCTTTTTTTTTTTTTTTTTTTTTTTTTTTTTTTTTTTTTTTACAGCACTGGGGATTGAACTCAGGGGCATTCTACCTCCGAGCTATACCCCCAGCCCTATTTTTTATTCTTTATTTTGAAATCGGGTCTCACTAAGTTGCGGAGTGCCTCACTAGGTAGCTGAGGCTGGCTGCGAACCCGGATCCTCCGGTCTCAGCCTCCCGAATGCTGTTTTATTCTTTATTTTTAAACAGGAACTCACAAAGTTGCGGAGGGCCTCACTAAGTAGCTGAGGCTGGCCGAGAACCTGGATCCTCCAGACTCAGCCTCCCAAATACTGGGATTACAAGCATGCGCCACCACACCCCGCGATTCACTTTTTTTCTACATGATTTAAAGGCAAAACTGGGTGTGGTAGTGCACACTTCTAATCCCAGTACTTAGGAGGCTAAGACAGGAGGATTGCAGGTTTGCAGCCAGCCTCAGCAACTTTGTGAGGCTCTCCACAATTTAGTGAGACCCTGTTTCAAAATAAAGAATAAAAGCCGGGCGTGGTGGCGCACACTTGTAATCCCAGCATTCGGGAGGCTGAGACCGGAGGATCCGGGTTCTCGGCCAGCCTCAGCTACCTAGTGAGGCACTCCGCAACTTAGTGAGACTCGGTTTCAAAATAAAGAATAAAAAACAGGGCTGGGGGTGTAGCTTGGAGGTAGAATGCCCCGGAGTTCAATCCCCAGTACAGCAAATAAAGAAAGAAAGAAAGAAAGAATAAAAAAATAGGACTAGGGATATAGCTCAGAGGTAGAATGCCCCTGAGTTCAACAAAAAATAAAAAATAAAGCCAAGCATGGTGGCGCACACTTGTAATCCCAGTACTTGAGAGGCTGAGACAGGAAGATCGCAGGTTCACGACCAGCCTCAGCTACTTAGTGAGGCCCTCTGTAACTTAGTGAGACCCTGTTTCAAAATAAAGAATAAAAATAGGAGTAGGGGTGCAGCTCGGAGGTAGAATGCCCCTGGGTTAATTCCCCAGTACCAAAGAAAAATAAAATAAAATGGGCTGGTGGTGGCACATGCCTATAATCCCAATACTTAGGGAGGCTGAAACTAGAGGCTCGAGAGTTCACAGGCAGCCTCAGCAACCTAGCATGGCTCTCAGCAACTTAGCGAGCCCATGTTTTCTAAATAAAATAAAACTTTTTTAAAAGGCTAGGGATGTAGCTTAGAGGTAGAATGTCACAGGTTTGTCCCCAAGGACCTACCCAAAATATAAAAACAATAATAGCTGGGCGTGGTGGCACACCCTTGTAATCCTAGCATTTGGCAGGCTGAGACCGGAGGATCTGGGTTCCAGGCCAGCCTCAGCTACCTGGTGAGGCCCTCTGCAATTTAGTGAGACCCTATTTCAAAATAAAGAATAAAAAATGGGTCTGGGGTATATAGCTCAGAGGTAGAATGCCCCTGAGTTCAACCCCAAGTACTGCAAAAAAAAAAAAAAAAAAAAAACAGTAACACTAACAAAAAAGTAGAAGAGCCAAGGCAGGCGTGGTGGCGCACACCTATAATCCCAGTACTTGGGAGGCGGAGACAGGAGGATCCGGGTTCACAGCAAGCCTCAGCTACTTAGGCCCTCTGCAACCTAAGTGAGACCCTGTTTCAAAAATAAAGAATAAAAAATAGGACTGGGGGTGTAGCTCAGAGGTAGAATGCCCCTGAGTTCAATCCCCAGTACCTAAAAAAAAAAAAGGTAAAAGAGCCAGGCGAGGTGGTATACACCTATAATCCCAGTACTTGGGAGGCTGAAACAGGAAGATCGCAGGTTCGAGGACAGCCTCAGCATGTAGTGAGACTCTCATCAACCAAACAAGACCCTGTTTCAAAATAAAAATAAAATAGGGCTGGGGGTATAGCTCAGAGATAGAATGCCTCTGGGCTCAATCCCCAGTACACGTGCGCCTGCACAAATAAATGGGACCTGAGCATGGTGGCGCACCCTTGTAATCCTGGTACACGGGAGGCTGAGACAAGAGGTTCATGGCCAGCCTCAGCTACTTCGTGAGGCCTTCCACAACTTAGTGAGACTGTTTCAAACTACTAAATAAAAAAATTGGGCTCGGGCCAGGTGTGGTGGCACACGCTTGTAATCCCAGTACTTGGGAGGCTGAGACGGGAAGATCCGGGTTCTCACCTAGCCTCAGCTACTTAGTGAGGCCCTCTGCAACTTAGTGAGACCCTGTTTCAAAAATAAAGAATAAAAAAATAGAGCTGAGGGTGCAGATCAGAGGTAGAATGCCCCTGGCGTTCAGCTACTTAGTGAGGCCCTCTGCAACTTAGTGAGACCCTGTTTCAAAAATAAAGAATAAGCCGGGCGTGGTGGCGCACGCTTGTAATCCCAGCATTCGGGAGGCTGAGACCGGAGGATCTGGGTTCGAGGCCAGCCTCGGCTACCTAGTGAGGCCCTCTGCAACTTAGTGAGACTCGGTTTCAAAATAAAGAATAAAAAATAGGGCTGGGGGTATAGCTTGGAGGTAGAATGCCCCTGAGTTCAATCCCTAGTGCCACAAAAAAAATAAATAAATAAAAAATAAAGAATAAAAAAATGGAGCTGAGGGTGCAGATCAGAGGTAGAATGCCCCTGCATTCAATACCCAGTCTCTCTCTCTCTCCCTCTTATCTATCTCTCTCTCTCTCGCGCACACACACACACACACACACACAAATCTAAAAAATTATTTGTTTTTGCAGTACTGAGGATTGAACCAAGGGGCATTCTACTTCTGAGCTATACCCCCAGTCCTGTTTTTTATTTTTTATTTTTTATTTATTTTTACTTTTTTTATTTTTTATTTTTTTGCGGTACTGGGGATTGAACTCAGGGGCATTCTACCTCCGGGCTACACCCCCAGCCCTATTTTTTATTCTTTATTTTGAAACAGGGTCTCACTAAGTTGCGAGTATCTCACCAGGTAGCTGAGGTTGGCTGTGAACCCGGATCCTCCGGTCTCAGCCTCCCAAATGCTGGGTTTACAAACATGTACCACCATGGCTGGCCTTATTTTTTATTTTGAAACAGGATCTCAGTAAGTTGTGGAGGGCCTCACTTAGTAGCTGAGGCTGGCTGCAAACCTGGATCCTCAGGTCTCAGCCTCCCAAGTACTGGAATTACAAGTGTGCTGCACCATGCCCGGCTCAAAAAATTATAAAAGATAAGATTAAACCCAGGGTAGTGGCACATGACTATAATCCTAGTACTTGGGAGGCTGAAAGAGGAGGACTGCAGGTTTGAAACCAGACTCAGAAACTAGTGAGACTGTCAGCAACCTAACAAGACCTTGTTTCAAAATAAAAAATAGGGCTGGGGATATAGCTCAGAGGTAGAATGGCCCTGGGTTCAATCCCAAGTAAAACAGACAGACAGACACAGACACACACACACACACACACACACACACACAAATGAGATTCAAAGAACAGATTAACAAAACCATGATCCAGCCAGGCATGGTGGTGCCAGCCTGTAATCTCAGTACATGGGAGTTTAATACAGGAGGATCGCAGGTTGGAGGATAGAGTCAGTAAGCAGCAAGACTCTCAACAACCTAGCAAGATCCTGTTTCAAAACAAAGTATTAAAAAAAAAAAAGAGAGAGAGAGAGAGATCCAGCACCTGGAATGGCAGTTCATAGTAATTCCAGCTACTCAGGAAGCTGAGGCAGGAGGATCACAAGTTTAAGGCCAACCTAGGAAACTTAGGGAAACCCTGTCTCAAATAAAAAGTGGAAGGGATATAGCTTGGTGGTAGAGTACTTGCCTAGTATATAGGAGGCCTAGGTTCAGTCCTCAGTATCAAGCACACAAAAGAGACAAGTACCAATTAAGATATGGAAAAACTAGCCGGGCATGGTGGCGCACGCTTGTAATCCCAGCATTCAGGAGGCTGAGACTGGAGGATCCGGGTTCATGGCCAGCCTCAGCTACCTAGTGAGGCACTCTGCAACTTAGTGAGACTCAGTTTCAAAATAAAGAATAAAAAATAGGGCTGGGGGTATAGCTCGGAGGTAGAATGCCCCTGAGTTCAATCCCCAGTACCACAAAAAAAAAAAAAAAAAGATATGGAAAAACTGAAACCCAAATACACAGGTTGGGAATAGGGCAAAAGATTTTCAAAGCATCTGGTAGTGACTTCCTCCAAGTTTTCTTCAGAGCTGGGCAGGTGGCGCACGCTTGTAATCCTGTACTTAATAGACAGGAAGATCACAGGTTCAAAGACAGCTTCAGCAACTAGTAAGACTCTGTTTCAAAATAAAAAATAAAGGTCGGGCGTGGTGGCGCACACTTGTAATACCAGTACTTGGGAGGCTGAGACTGGAGGATCCAGGTTCGTGGTCAACGTCAGCCACTTAGTGAGGCCCTCTGCAACTTATTGAGATCCTGTTTCAAAATAAGTAAAAAACAGGACTAGGGGTGCAGCTCAGAGGTAGAATGATCCTAGGTTCAATCTTCGATACCACAAAAAAATAAAAAATAAAAAGGGCAAGCCGGGCTTGGTGGTGCATGCTTATAATCCCAGCATTCGGGAGGCTGAGACCGAAGGATCCGGGTTCGAGGCCAGCCTCAGCTACCTAGTGAGGCACTCCGCAACTTAGTGAGACTCAGTTTCAAAATAAAGAATAAAAAATAGGGCTGGAGGTATAGCTTGGAGGTAGAATGCCCCTGAGTTCAATCCTCAGTACCGCAAAAATAAAAATAAAAATAAAAATAAGGGCTGTGGGTGTAGCTCAGAGGTAAAATATCCCTGGGTTCAACCCCAGTACTAAAATTAAGTTTTCTTCAGGATAGCAGGAGCTCTTATATAATGCTACAAAGCCAACAATTACAGTCCTAGGTCTCAAATTATCTCAAACTATTCTAAAACTTTACATGGGTGAAAAGCCTAAATTGCTGAGACAAAGCCAGGGCCATGTAAGTAGAAGTGGCTCTGTAGTATGAACCAAATGCCAAGTTAAGCCAGGTATAGTGGTGCATGCTTGAAATACCAGACAGGAGGATTGCAGGTTCGAGGACAGCTTTGGCAAATAGACTTTAATCAACCTAGCGAGATCCTATTGATATAGCTCAGAGGTAGAATGTCCCTGGATTCAATCGCAAGTGCCAAAAAATAAATAAATAAATGCCAAGGCCTTAAATGCCAAAAGTTTATCAGGCCCCAGAAAAATTGTTGGCTGCCTGCTGGGCATGGTGGCACATACTCGTAATACCGGTACTTGGGAAGCTGAGACCAGAGGACCCAGGTTCTCGTCCAGCCTCAGCTACTTAGTGAGGAATCCTGTTTCAAAATAAATTTTAAGCCGGGCGTGGTGGCGCACGCTTGTAATCCCAGCATTCGGGAGGCTGAGACCGGAGGATCAGGGTTCGCGGCCAGCCTCAGCTACCTAGTGAGGCACTCCACAACTTAGTGAGACTCGGTTTCAAAATAAAGAATAAAAAATAGGGCTGGGGGTATAGCTCGGCGGTAGAATGTCCCTGAGTTCAATCCCCAGTACCAAAAAAAAAAAATAAATAAATAAATAAATAAATAAATAAATTTTAAAAAGCCAGGTGTGGTGGCACACACTTGTAATCCCAGTACTTGGGAGGCTGAGATTGGAGGATCCATGTTCACAGCCAGTCTCAGCTACTTAGTAAGGCCCTCCGCAACTTAGTGAGACCATGTTTCAAAATAAAGAATAAAAACTAGGGCTGGAGGTATAGCTCAGAAGTAGAATGTCCCTGGGTTCAATCCCCAGTACTGCAAAAAATAAATAAGTAAATAAATAAATAGGACTAGGGGTGTAGCTTGGAGGTAGAATGCCCCTGGGTTCAATCTCTGTACAGCACACACACACAAAAAAAATTGTGGCCGATATACACAGCAGGACAGGGACCCATGAATGTCAGAATCCACTAAGGAGTGATTAAAAAGTTACCTAACAGCTGAGCGTGGGGGCGCATGCTCATAATCCCAGCATTTGGGAGGCTGAGACTGGAGGATCCGGGTTCAAGACTAGTCTCAGCTGCTTAGTGAGGCCCTCTGCAACTTAGTGAGACCCTGTTTCAAAATAAAGAATAAAAAATAGGGCTGGGGGTGTAAAAATAGCTCAGAGGTAGAATGCCCCTGAGTTCAATCCCCAGTACTGCCAAAAAAAAAAAAAAGTCACCTATCATATCAACGAGCTCTGAAAATAAACAGTACTAAGACATCAATCTCATAAAGATTGTGGCTGGCAGCAAGAACACAAGTGGAAGCCTCCTGAGTCAGATCTTGCTCAAACAAATGCTACACTTGAAGGAGCAGAAAGACACAGGTGGCAAGTGCTGAAGACCTGGATACAGGACTATGTGAAGTTGCAGGAGGTGCAGCTCTTCGTGGAAGCAGTAAATATTCCAAAAAGAGGATTGAAGGTCGAGTGAAAATGTTCCATGTAGCCAGGCACAGTGGCGCACACCTGTAATTCCAGTACTTGGAAAGCTGATAGGAGGATTGCAGGTTCGAGGACAGCCTCAGCATAGTAAGACTCTCATCAACCTAGCAAGACCTTGTTTCAAAAATAAAAACAAAACAGGTTGGAGGTGTAGCTTGGAGGTAGAGTGCCCCTGGATTCAATCCCCAGTAACAACAACAACAAAAATAAATGGTTCCATTTGACATGGGTCAAATGGTCTGAGAGACGGCAAGCATCACATGGCACTATAAGCTACATGCCTAATAATGTCCTTCTACCAATCCCTTTAAGGTTCAGGTTAGCAACCAAACTGCTCCCAAACCTAAAGACTTGGGTTTCCTGGAAGCTGACTAGCAGGCACTGAAAATAAAGCATTTCCATTATAAAGTCAGTAACCGTTATGACTAGAATCATACTGGTAGGTGTGTGTAGGTGTGTATTTGTGCGTGTCTGTTTTGTTACTGGGGATTGAACCCAGGGGTTTTGTGTGTGTGTGTGTGTGTGTGTGTGTGTGTGTGTGTGTGTGTGTGTGTGTTCTGTGTGTTGTATTATTGGAGATTGAACCCAGGGGCATTCTTCTCTGAGCTACACCACCAGTCCTATTTTTTATTCTTTTTTTTTGCAGTACTGGGAATTGAACTCAGGGGCATTCTACCTCCGAGCTATACCCCCAGCCCTATTTTTTATTCTTTATTTTGAAACTGAGTCTCACTAAGTTGCGGGGTGCCTCACTAGGTAGCTGAGGCTGGCCGCGAACCGGGATCCTCCAGTCTCAGCCTCCTGAATGCTGGGATTACAAGTATGCGCCACCACACCCGGCTTATTCTTTATTTTGAGACAGGCTCTCACTAAGTTGTGGAGGGACTCACAAAGTAGCTGAGGCTAGCCAAAAACCCAGTTCCTCTGGTCTCAGCCTCCCAAGTACTAGGATTACAAGTGTGCACCACCACGCCAGGCTCCCAGCCCCATTTTTATTCTTTATTTTTGAAACAGGATCTCATTAAGTTATGGAGGGCCTCACTTAGTAGCTGAGGCTGGCTGCAAACTTGAGATCCTCCTGTCTCAGCCTCCCAAGTACTGGAATTACAAGCATGCACCACAATCAGGATTTTTTATTTTTTTTTAAATTTTGAAACAGGATCTAAGTTGTAAAGAGCCTAAGTTGCTGAAGCTGGCTGCAAGCCTGTGATTCTGTCTCAGCCTCCCAAGTACTAGAACTACAACCATGCATCACCACACCTGACTCTGGCCTTATATTATGATTTATAATTCTAACTACCCTATTTGCATTATATAAGTGAAACCTTCCTGTATTTGTCATCTTGTGACTGGTTTATTTCACCATGTTCATCTATGTTATAATGTATCAGAATTATCTTCCTTTTAAAGACTGAATAGTATTCCAGAGTGTCTGTATATACTCACATATAAAACACATTTTGTCTATCCCATCTGTCAATGAACTCCTGGGTTGTTTATATATTTCAGCCACTGTGAACAATACTGTTATGAACATGGGTATAAATACCTGTTCAAGGCATTTTTTTTTCTTTATGGGATTAAACCCAGGAGAGTTCTACCTCTAAACTACACCCCCAGCCCTATTTTTATGTACGTAAGTATGTATGTATTTAGTACTAGGGACTGAATCTAGGGGTATTTCACCTCCAAGCTAAAACCTCAGCCCCCCCTTTTTTTTTTCCTTTTCTGAGGCACTGGAGATTGAATTCAAGGGCATTCTACCTCCAAGATACACCCCTAGTCCTTTTTTTTTTTTTTTTTTTGCGGTACTGGGGATTGAACTCAGGAGCATTCTACCTTCCAGCTATACCCCCAGCCCTTTTTTTTTATTCTTTATTTTGAAATCAGGTCTCACTAAGTTGCAGAGTGCCTCACTAGGTAGCTGAGGCTGGCGGGGAACCCGGATCCTCTGGTCTCAGCCTCCCAAATGCTGGGATTACAAGCGTGTGCCACCATGCCCAGCTTCCCTAGTCCTATTTTTTTCTTCTTCTTTTTTTTTTTTTTTTTTTTTTTTTGGCG
>PVLC010044650.1:0-12107 GCA_004027655.1 Graphiurus murinus | reverse complement strand
ACTTCAATACTCTCACATCACTAGACTGATCTTCTAAACAAAAGGTCAGTAAAGATGCCTCAGACCTAAAGAATACCATAAACCAAATGGATCTATTAGACACATACAGACTATTTCACCCAACTACAGCTGAATTCACATTTTTCTCAGCAGCCCATGGAACCTTCTCCAAAATAGATCACATTCTGGGCCACAAAGCGAGCATTGGCAAATTCAAAAATGTAACATAATTCCCTGCATCTTTTCAGACCATAATGAAGTGAAACTAGAAATCAACTCTAAGAAGACCCAGAGTAACCATGTAAACACATGGAGACTGAACACCACACTGCTGAACAATGATTGGGTCATAGAAGAAGGGGAGAAATTCAAAAATTCCTAGAAACCAATGAAAACAGAGACATAACATATCAAAATCTCTGGGACACCTTGAAAGCAGAACTAAGAGGAAAATTTATGGCACTGAGTGCCCACATAAGAAGAACATAAAATCACCAAAAAAATAACCTAATGACACAGCTCAAAGCCCTTGAAAAACAAGAACTGTCTAACCTCAAAGCTAGTAGAAGACAGGAAATTATGAAAATCAGAGCAGAAATTAATGAAGTAGAGAATAAAAAAATAATACAGAAAATCAACAAAACCAAAAGCTGGTTTCTTGAAAAAATAAACAAGATAGATAAACCACTGGCCAACCTAACCAAAAGAAAGAGAGAATCAACCCAAATTACCAAAATAAGAGATGAAACAGGTGATATTACCACCGACAATATGGAAATACAGAGGGTCATCAATAAATGAATTGCAAATAATGCTTATTATTTTGCTATTTTATTAAATGCTGGTTTCTTTATTTTTTAAAAATTTATTTATTTATTTTTAATTGGTGCATTGCAACCATACATCTTTGTTAGGTACAAGCTGGTAAAGGTAAAGGAATACATGCACACATTTCCCATTTAACCCTTGCCCAATTCCCACTCCACTCCCTCTCCTCCCTCCTTCTCAAGGTCAGTTTAGTGATTGACTTTGATGTGTTCATGAAAGTACATCATGCTCATTAGGGCGTCCCCCCCCATCACCTTCCGTTAAGTCAAAGTCTTTGCTCACCTAAGGTTTCTCCTTTTTCCTCAGGAGTCCCTCTTATGTCCCATTTTCTCCCTAGCTTCCACATATTAGGGAAAGCATATGATTTTTTACTTTTTGTGACTGACTAATCTCACTTAACATAATGTTTTCCAGTTCTATCTATTTCCCTGCAAATGACATGATTTTGTTCTTCTTTGTGGCTGAGTAAAATTCCATTGTGTACATAGCCCATAGTTTTGTAATCCATTCATCTGTTGATGGACATCTTGGCTGCTTCCATAGTTTGGCAATGGTAAATTGTGTAGCTATAAACATAGATACACACGAGTTCGTCTGATAGTTTGGTTTCCCGTTCTTTTGGGTAGATACCCAGAAGTGGTATTGCTGGATCATATGGTAGGTTCATTCCCATTCTTCTGAGAATCCTCCATATTGTTTTCCAAAGTGGTTGCACTAATCTGCAATCCCACCAACAATGTATTAGGGTTCCCACTTCTCCACACTCGCCAGCATTTGTTGTTGTTTGTGTTCTTGATGAATGCCATTCTGATTGGAGTTAGGTGAAATCTCAAGGTAGTTTTGATTTGCATGTCTCTGATTGCTAATGATGTTGAACATTTCCTTATACATTTAATGGCCATTTGTGTTTCTTCTTTTGTGAAATGTCTATTTAGATCCTTTCCCCATTTTTTGATTGGGTTATTTGTTTTCTTAGCTGTGAGTTTCTTGAGTTCTCTCAAGGATGAGTGAAGTTTGTAAGTGGATCAAAAGAGAGAAGATTCTGAAATTAACTAGGTACAAATTTAAAAAGGGAGAAGATAGAGGATTAAATGTGAGATATCACTGACTAACATAAGTTATCACTAATAGAGGTGCATGAAGTGAAATAAATAGAAATATCTGGCAGCTCAACATAAGCATTACTGAAGAGATGTTAGGCCAGATAATTTCCTATCCACGCCTGTCACTGATGCTGTTTATGCAGGACTACTTTGTTAAAATGGTTTGAACAGAAAGGATAAGGGGCAGAAAAAAGTGGGAGGGTGCTAGAGTAAACACCTGCTGCTTTGCCTGCCCGGTAATATCTTCCTTTTACATTGTGGTAATATCATTCCTTTTACACTCCTTTGGGGAAATGGCTTAAACACAATCAACAACAGCAACCTGTAATTATTGGAACTGGGAGTCCAGGTCCAGTGGGATTAAGCCTTGAGCATTGAGCTGCTGAACTGCTAGTCTAAGAATCCTTAAATTCTGCCTAGCTGGGAATAGAATTGGTCACAGAATCCAGAGCTGAGATTTAACTAACAGGTGAAAGTTAAGGATTTTCTGTTTCAAAGGTCTAAAAGTTCTTGATTCTGGCTATATATTAGAATTATCTGCTGGGGGCTTAAAAATAAACAAAACCAAAAACCAAACCAGTGTCAGGGCCTCACATTAAACCAATTAAATCAGAATCCCTAGGGGTGGAGAGCTGGGCTTCAACATATTTACAAAGCTCTCTTGGTAATGCTAATGTGCAGCTAAGATTGAGGCAGGTTAGGAGTTATACAGAGGTGAAAAAGTCAAGCATCCTCCCCGTGGATAAAAGTAAAGAGGGAAGCTCTGCAGGCAGCTCTAGAGTAGGGGACACCTCATACTTGGTTAACTTGGGGAGTGTCAAAATAGGATCTGGAGGGCACCAGTTGTCTAGAAGATACTGGAGTTAGTAGTGCAGTGAGGAAGGCTGGAGAGCCTTCCTATTCCGTGTTATTTGGAGCAGTGCTATATCCTTTCCTTTATGGTTATTTGATGAGGCACCAGTCTCCCCTCTCTAACATAACAAGGTTTTTTGTTTTGTTTTCAATGATGGGAGAAAGAATGAGCCATCTTCTTGATAAATAATCTACTGCTTAGGTACAAATAGGGCAAAGCTCCCTTTAATAGAATCTCAGAATTTTAGAGTTGAAGGAACCTTCAGTATCACCTTGGTTGAACCAGTGATATCTCCACTAGGCTGGCAAAGGCTGGGAGTGTTTCTTATGCTTCATTGTTTCTCTCATGCCCATGTGACAGATGAATAAATATTAAGTGGCCAACTAATGATTAATTTTCAGGTGAGGAATCTGAGTTTATTTTTTGTACAGGGGATTGAACCCAAGGGCATTCTACCTTCAAGCTATACCCTCAGCCCTTTTTATTTATTTTGAAACAAGGTCTTGCTAAGTTACTGAGGCTACCTTGAACCCAGATCCTTCTGTCTCAGCCTCACAAGTACTGGGATTACAGCAATGTGACACCATACCTGGCTGGAATCTGAGTTTTAGAGTCAATAAATTAGTATATTCACTTGTTCATTCATTCATTCATTCACTACTAATAAAAACAAAGCTTTATATACCTATGGAAGTGACATAAAATATTAATTAGAAATATGAGACTAGAGTATTTCTGAAGGTCTTAGAAATACAAGTAAATTTTAATCCAACTAACTTTTGTGTGTGTGTGGTACTGGGGATTGTACCCAGGGGCATTCTACCTTCGAGCTACACCCCCAGTCCTATTTTTTATTCTTTATTTTGAAACAGGATCTCACTAAGTTGTGGAGGGTCTCACTAAGTAGTTGAGGCTGGCCACAAACCCGGATCCTCCTGTCTCAGCCTCCCTAGTACTGGGATTACAAGAGTGTGCCATCATGCCCAGCTCCAAATAACTTTTTGATGCACTTTCTAGGAAAGTGATATAGAGGTTAGCAGAGTTTAATTAAGGGCCTGGGCTCTATATTTAGATAGCCTGGACTCAATATCTTTTTTCATACTTCCTAGGTATGTGATGTGTGTGTGTGTGTGTGTGTGTGTGTGTGTGTGTGTGTGTGTATGTGTGTATGTGTTACTGCAGATTGAACTCAGGGGATATACCCACAGTCCTATTTCATTTTATTTTGAAACAGGGTCTTGCTAAGTTACCAAAGGCTGCTCTTGAAACTATGATACTCGTGCCTCAGCCTCCCAAGTGATATGAGGTTAGTTATTTAACCTCTTTGCATATCTCTTCTCCCTTCCTTCTCCTTCCTTCCTTCCTTCCTTCCTTCCTTCCTTCCTTCCTTCCTTCCTTCCTTCCTTCCTTCCTCTGGGGATTGAACCCATGGGCATGCTACCTCTGAGCTACACCCTTAGTCTGTTTTATTTTGTATTCTGAAACAGCATCTCTGTACAGCATGGGACACAAAACTTCAGGAACTCATAACAACTTGTTTGTACATGCCAATTGTATAAAGCATGGGACATAAACCACCTCAGGACTCATTAAGCAACTTGTTTTCACATGCCAGCATATGGCTCAGACCAATATGCCTGTGCTGCGGTTGATAACAGACCTTTGAATCATAAATTTCTTCCTGCATCTGATGGGCTTATGTCATCAATACATTTGTGGAAATGACAAGCATCTAATAAGGTTCTATAGGCCTGACAAGGACACTTGATAGCACCTAAAGAAATCCTATAAAAAGAGCAGCCTTTTCAACATGCAGTGCACTGAGCTATTGCTTATGCCACAATAAGTCTACAGCGCAAACAACTCCGATCCAATGACTTCACTTTGGCCCTGCTGTTTGCTGACCAAAGATCAGCATAAAATTTCAGCCTATAAACTACATTATGATGTGAGACTATAATGCACCAATAAAAGTATAAAAATTAAAAAAAGGAGTGCTCCACTATGCCCTGACTGTGTGTGTTCCCCCTGCCCTTTGTAGTACTGGGGATTGAACCCAGGGGCATTCTACTTCTGAGCTACACTCCCAGTGTAGCTTTTATTTTTTATTTTTTGTTTGGAAACAGGGTCTTGTTAGGTTGCTGAAAATCTTGCTATGTTGCCAAGGCTTTCCTTGATCCTCTTGTCTCAGCCTCCCAAGTGCTGGGATTATAGGTGTGTACCACCAATCCCAGCCGTATCCTCCTCTTAAATGAAAATGGGGATAATAAAACTTGCCTTGCAGGGAAAATAGCATCTTACACATAACAATACTCAATAAATGTTAACTATTACTAAGCATAATTTAATATTTTCTGCTATTTTAAACTCTCAATTTCTTTCTAGCAAGGGCAGGACCTGTTGCCTAGATAAGAATTTATTTTGCTGAGCTTCATGCTGGTGTTGGTGGTACCAGTGTGGAGATGGGACAGAACATAGCTAAACTGCAAACAAACAAACAAACAAACAAACAAACAAACAAACAATGATGAGAGGAATCTGAAGTCCTGAGGACCATTCAGAAGAAAGAAAATGTGAGTCAATGAGTCTAATAGCACATCTGAAAGTTTTTTTGTTTGTGTTGTATGGTATGAGGTCCCTTCACAAACCTGCAATGAGGTCTATCTTGCTCACTAAAATTTCCAGGTGATTTGGTTTAATTTGGTAGAACTCTAAGTGGTTCTGGGTCCATCAGCTAGCATGTGTAGCTGGCAGAGCCAGAGGATGGGAGGACGGAGGACACATAGCAAGTGGGTTCCATAAACATGAGTAAGTCTCAGTATGTGTCTTCAAGGGATTGCTAATAGCAGATTGAAACATATGCATCACATTCATTTCAACACAAGGTAGAGTAAATTCAGCATCACAATGATTGAACTAAGCACTATATAAAAATATAGAAGTGGAGTGGGGCATGGTGGCCCATGTCTATAATCCTCTTGTACTACTTGGTAGGCTGGGACAGGAGGATCATAGGTTCGAGGACAGCCTGAGCAACTTAATGAGGCCCTCCCTCTGCATATTTCGAAATAAAAAATAAAATAGAAGTCGGGCGTGGTGGCACACACTTGTAATCTCAGTACTTGGGAGGCCAAGACAGGAGGATCCAGGTTTGTGGCCGGCCCCAGCTACTTAGTGAGGCCCTCCACAACTTAGTGAGACCCTGTTTCAAAATAAAGAATAAAAAATAGAGCTGGGGGTGTAGCTCAGAGGTAGAATGCCCCTGTGTTCAATCCCCAGTACTGCAAAATCAATCAATCAATCAATCAATCAATCAATCAATACTAAAATAAAATAAAATAGGGTTTGGAGGTGTAGCTCAGGCAGAATGCCTCTGGGTTCAATCCCCAGTAACCCCTGCCCCTAAATACACATGCCAAAGAAAGAAATATAAAAGTGGGTAAGATTTATTCTGATTTATACAGAAGTGAGAAAGAATTGGGTTTGGGGAGGCTTCAGGGAGAGCTGATACTGCTCTCCCTGAGATAAGTGACTAACTGAGGTGGAGAACAGAGGAACAAGCAAAGGACCAGAGGCACAGAAGTGCAATAGCGTGCTTGGGAAACAGGTTATGTGGTATAAGGAGACAATGCCAACAACGAACTCCTGTCTCTAGACTTTTTGCTGTGCCGGCTACCATTGACTGGAGATTCTGTTACTTGTAACTAAAAACAATCCTGATAGGTTGCCCAGTAAATATGTGTTGAATGAATAAAGAGGGAATTAGGAAGATGATTGGAATTTAAGATCCAATATCTCAACTCCAGTCTGGCTCTTCAGTTGCTCTGGTAACAGTGGATATTTTTGTTTGTCCAACTTCCCTTCCTTGTAGTAACAGTAACTCCCCTTTTCCTTTGAGAAACTGCCTCTCCACAATTCCAAATGGCTTTTCTGACACCACTGATCATATTATATCCTGTCACTCCCGCTCCTACTCCAGAATAATGGGGTGGTCATGTGACTCAAAGAAAGCCATTCAGATATGTTTAGGGAGGCATTTATATTAAAAGGATGACTTATAATCTCTCCCTTTTCCCTTGTGCTTCCAGTTAAAAGGATGTAACTTTATAGATACTGGTGGCCTTATACCCTATACCATGGAAGAGTCTGAGAAAATGAGGCCTATGTGAAGAGAGAAGCGGAAAGAGATGCGGAGAGTGCTCTGAACCTAATTGAATTGCATAATTCAGTCATGCCTAAGGAAATCTCTGTCCTTGCCATAAAAGAAAAAAAAATTGCCCCTCTTTTTGGCTTGAATTTCCTTCACCTGCAACAGAATGAATTCTGTGTAATACAATCACTAAGTGCAACATTGTTAAACAATCAGTTTTGCCATTTTGGGCCTTAGTTTCCTGTAATGGGGTTGGATAAAGTAATATTCTTTCAAACTCAGTTTTCATTTTTCACACTGCTATAAAAAGTAGCATTTTAAGTAGAATATGCTTAACTGAATCTTGGTCTTTGCTTTATTTTAGCTTTTAATTTGGTGTTGGGGATTGAACCCAAGAAAAATGTCTGCTAAGTACATGCTTTACCAGTGAGCTACACCTCTAGCTCACTTTTTTTTAAAAGGAAAAGTAATCTATAAAGGAAAAATCCATAGCACCAGTATAAATCCTATCATCTTTTCCTCCTATAAACCTTTTAAGTTAGATAACAGCAAAACCTTAATATAGTCTACAAATGGAATGTAGTCATTAAAAATGGTAAGATTACTTTATAATTTAATATATGATAAATGTATCACCACCAAATAAACCAAATAAAAATCCTGAGGTTAAATAAAGACTGTGATAAGATGACAAGTAAGTATAAACTCAAATGCAGTAGAGTTTATACTCACTACTTAGTAGGAATAGGGGGTAAGAGCAGAGAGTCTAGAAGCAACAACCTGGGTTCAAATCCTGGTTCAACACAATTAGCTTTATGATCTTGACAAAGCAATCTATCTAAGCCTCAGTTTTCTCATCTGTACAACTATGAGACTTACCTTACAGGGTTGATGAGCTACACCTCCAGTCCTAGTTTTTGCTCTTTATTTTGAAACAGGGTCTCACTAAGTTGCAGAGGGCCTCACTAAGTAGCTGAGGCTGGCCTCGAACCTCCAGTCTCAGCCTCCCAATACTCGGATTACAAGTATGTGCCGCCACACTTAGCTGGTTTTTTAGATTTTAAAGGATTGTTAAAAAAAAAAAGAAAGAAAAGGAGAAAAATATGCAACATAGCTGTGAAGCCTATAATATTTGCCCTTTGTAGAAAAAATTTACTCACCAGTAAATGCATTTGCAATTTAAATCACCATGGTATAGATAAGGAATACATCTTTAAAGGTAGAATTTCAAAATATACTATAAATAGGAAGGAAAATAATTTCATTTTGTGAATATTTGCTTCCCAGCTTTCTGGCAAGATAATTTTTTTTTTTGTATTGGAGATTGAACCCAGGGGCATTCTACTGCCAAGCTACACCTCTAGCTCTATTTTTAAATTTTTCTTTTGAAACAGGGTCTTGCTAGGTTGTCTCACTACTTGTTGAGGTTGTCCTTGAACCTGGGGTCCTTCTGTCGCAGCCTACTGGGATTACAAGTGTGTGCCACCACGCCTGGCGACCAATGATTAAGAATCACTTTAGGGTAAATGATTAACAGCATGGTACTATAGGATGCAATAATACCAAAAGAATTTAAACTCTTGAGGCTGAATGAAATCTCAAGTGATTATACTGTTTCTCATGGCCAATTCTGTCCTGCTCATGTTGGCAATCTTCCATGGGAATCCAGGATCACATCAAGTCTGGAATCAGCAAATTTGCCAGGCTAAGTATCCAGTTCTTTGCCACAGACCCTGTGGTAATGAGTGTGGGAATAAGAAAGCTGACTCAGGAAGTTTTTCTAGACCCTGGCTCGGCACAATTCAGAGAAAGAAAGTTGCTGGGAGTAAAATCTTTAGAAACATAGGTTGTTAAAAGCAATTGTTTTGAAAGGAGAGGAAATTAAGCTAAATATTTTGTTTGTTTGCCAAGTATTTACTACTTGAAACTCTCTGGATAACTTTTATCTACTGTTTTAATCAGCTTTAAGCCACTTGTAGATTTTTCATCTACAAACAACCACAGCCAAGAAAAGAGAATAAGCAGGGGCTTGATGTTCCTGTGAGGGCCCTCAAGTGAGACTGTGGGAGGCTGGCAGATCTATGAAGTTGAGAAGAGGCGGGGTACATTTGTGTATTGAATCTGGGAGTCCATGGGCAATGTCCCACCAGCTATGGATAGGGGAGAGGAGTGGAGGGCCACTTCCTTTCTGACATTAATTGAGACTTGAACATGAGTGGTTAACTGAAGGTCTGTGAACTTCCATGGCAGAGCAAGTCAGACAGGCTCATTAGTCACAGTAGATTAATCTTTAGTCATAAGGGGGCAGTGGCAGATCTAATACAGCATAGTTTCTGCATGTGGACTTGACTTTCAGCCCACCTCCTGGGTCTTAGTCCAGTTTGAGGAGGGAGGACTCCAGAGTTTGTGCTTTCTCATTGTGACAGTCTTTTGTATTAAAAAAAAAAGTAAGTATTGCTCTCATACAGATGACTCCAAACTTTTCTTTCCCAAGTAAGGCCATTTAAAAACAAATACCATAAAATTTCACCATTGTTTCAGAAAAGAAAACTTGTAAAGGGAATTGATTACACACTGGGAAGGAGGTGTTGGGGATTGAACTCAGGGGCATTCTATCTCTGAGCTACACTCCCAGCCCTTTTCTTTTTTTTTTCTTTAATTTTGAATCAAGGTCTTGCTAAGCTGCTGAAGCTGGTCTTGAACCTTCAATTCTCCTTTGTCAGCCTCCAAGCACTGGGATTACAGGCATGCACCACTGTGCTTGACAAAAACACAAATTTGATATAAACATAGAGCTGATTTAGCCTTCATTAAAACAAACAAACAGACAAACAAACAAACAAAAAAAACACCTCAGAAAGATGAAAACTTTACAACAGTCTCTAAGAAAAACTCTCCTTCACCATGTTGCTACTATTTCATCTCATCCCCTTTTCTTCATACTCCTTGCCTTTGGTCTTCCCCCACAACTTCCAAATGTTTCAATATTTCAGCCACACTTTCTTTTTCTTAATTACATAAATTTAGTGGGGACTTGAGTCAGCTATGAGGAAGGGAGATGGGGGAAGTATGTAGAGGAACAGACATTCAGGCTGAAAGTAAGACCTACAATTGGAACTAAGGTCCAGGAGGGTAAAGCCTCTGTCCTGTTTTCCACTATATCTACAACCTGAAAGTGGGTCCTAGAATGTGCTGGTGCTCAATAAATGTTCACTGAATAAATTCATAAAATACAGGCAAGATATATACAGATTCTACTGTAATACATAATAAATAACAAGGTGGTAGTCACTGTGCTTACTAGAAGTAATTAGAACATTTCAGAAATCATTGCAGAATTATGAGAAGAAAAACCTAATTGAAAACATACTAACCTGGCCCAGTCATTACTTACTTTTATTGTTATTCTTTCAGTATTTTGTAATATGCATTTATTTGTAATCAGAAGACTTTGGATGGGAAATATGGAACTTATTTTCAGAATAAACAATTTCCTTAATCTACAAGATGTCACTAAAAACAAAATTAGGTAATGTCACCTAATAAATCTGAAATAACCTTTGGTAAATCTGTCAGTAAAACAAAACATGTGCATAAATCATAGAAGACTTACTGGTCAAGGAAGTATATGACATGCATATACTTTCTCTCTCTCTTCCTTCTCCTTCTTTCTGGTGGTGCTGGGAATGGAACCCTAGGCCTCACACTTCCTAAGAAAGAGCTCTACCATTGAGCTACAATTCCAGCTCCAAGACCATATATTCATCCATATATTCTCTTATTGGCTCCTACTCTAAGGTGATACATGTTCTCATCTATAAAATGAGAAGACTGGGGTTCCATAATTTCAAATGCCTTCTTTAAGTCCGAAATTGAATGATCCCTAAAGAAGATTTTGTTTTGTATTCTGAATTGTAAAGCAGTGTGTATATCTCAATTTACATATTTATACATAATAGTAAATCTTAACTCAGACCTTAGGCGCTACTTCCACGCAGAAATAGATGTTAGAAATGCACATCAAGAAGCCATTTTTAGCCGGGCGTGGTGGCGCACGCTTGTAATTCTAGTGATGTAGGATAGAAGAAATAAGTAGGTAGAAAGGAGACAAATGGGAAGGAAAAGTAAAAATGTCACTTTAATATAAAAAACCTGGGACTGAAGCACTTCAGCCTCTACTCCACAAACCGGTTCTCTTTCCCAGAACTGACTCTCTGAAATTCTGGGAAATCTATATAATTGCTCTGTGCATTGATAATGATAACTTAGGACAGTTTCCAGCTTATCTGTCAATCAGCTAATGAGGACTCCAATCAACCTAAGGACCCTAAGGTTGACCAGACCACCAGGAAGCGCCTCAGGACTACTGGACTGAGATCATCCACCGGACTACTTGACCACCATAAACCGTCTAGGGGACTACCGGACTGAGATCATCCTCACATACCTCCTCTAGCCCACCCCTCACAAAAGTCCCCTATAAGAAGACAGCCCTAAACTCCCCAAAATGCCCTTCCTCATCTTGAGATGGCCTGCATTCTCTCTTGAATGTGTATTTCTTCCTTTTCCCTTTTTTCCCAAATAAACCTCTGTCCATGTCTCTGACTGGCGCGTGCTGAAATTCTTTTCCGTCACGTTAGCCAAGGACCCTGCAGATCTTGAGCTCCTGAACTGAGGACTCACCCCAAGACTAGTACTCTGGAGGCTGAGACTGGAGGATCCGGGTTGTGGCCAGCCTCAGCTACTTAGTGGGGCCCTCCGCAACTTAGTGAGACCCTATTTCAAAATAAAGAATAAAAAATAGGGCTGAGGGTGTAGCCTGGAGGTAGAATGCCCCTGGGTTCAATCCCCAGTACTACACACACACAAAAAAAGCCATTTTTAAAATTTTCAGTGTAGTGCTGTAAGTAAACAGTTTCACTGACTAGATAAACATTATTAGTTATTAAATTCCCGAAGAACAATCTTTGTCCTTAAAAACCTACCTAACACCAAGTTAACTCAAAACAAAGCGACGACCAATTAGCTAGGAGTAATCTAAGTGGAAGAGTGAGGATCAGAGGGAATTGGTTCATTGATACACAAACCCGCCCTTGCTGCGGGGACCTGGAAGCCCATCTCTCAAGTCCTTGCGCTCCTGCCGGTCTCTTGCCGCCCCCTGCTGGGCTCTTCA
>PVLC010044649.1:0-12086 GCA_004027655.1 Graphiurus murinus | reverse complement strand
AACCGGGGGAAAAAAAAAAAAAAAAAAAAAAAAGCCCTAATCTAGCCGGGCGTGGTGGCGCACGCTTGTAATCCCAGCATTTGGGAGGCTGAGACCGGAGGGTCCGGGTTCGCGGCCAGCCTCAGCTACCTAGTGAGGCACTACGCAAATTGGTGAGACCCTGTTTCAAAATAAAGAATAAAAAATAGGGCTGCGGGTATAACTCGGAGGTAGAATGTCCCTGAGTTCAATCCCCAGTACCGGGGGGGGGGAGGGGGAGTCCTAATCTGAAGAAAAATGAATCAACTCTTCCTTTGAAGTTTATTTCCGGGACCTCTGATATCTATTCTACTAGAATACGATTCATGTTGTAAACTCTGGTTTGCAGTGTCTTGGAAAAGCGTGCACCACGAGTTATTCTAGTATTTCCTACACCAAAGCTGTTTCTGGAGCTCCTTTGCTGAGCGGACAGGCCCTAATCAGAAGTGAGGCAGTGAAGTTAGGAGAAGCGGGTGCAGGGGGCTGACGTGGTAATCAAATTACACTCCGGCGTACCGGGTCGACACCACAGCGGAGCCGGGAAGATGCACCGGCGGGTCCTCACAGGTGGGCCAGAACTCTAGGTTGCAACGGGCTGGGACACGGAAGGGCTCACTGCCGGGCAAGGCCGGGGCCAGGGAACGCCCCCATCGTACGGTCCAGAACCAGGAACCAGGCTGGTCACCGCCAGGTGCAAGGACACAGGGTAAGGTCGGTCCTTCGCGGGAAAAAGGTTAGAGTGGTCCTCAACTACAGCTGGCCCTTCCCCGGCAGCGCCAGAGCGGAGCCGCACCGACGGGAGCCAGTGGGCGGGGCCTCGCGCCCGAGGGCGGGGCCTAGGGATGAGCGAGGAGGGGCGCGGTCTCCGGAAACCAAGCTTCGGGCCCCTCCGGGAAAGCACGGTGAGCGGCCTGTAGTCGGCCTGCCTACCTGTCGGCGGGAGAAGAGAGCGGTCCCTGGCTGCAGCACCCGGGACCCACAACGTTGGCACAGCACCGCCTTCCGGTTTCGGCCCTCGGCTGACACTAGCTCGTTCTGCGGCTCCGTTGGTTCCATCGCCGCTACTGCCGCAGCCTCAGCGGCCACGACCGCGCAGGCGCTGTCTCCCCTGGCTCGTTCTTTACTGCGCTGGCGCGGCTCGGCGGAGGCGGGGCGGGAGCGCATGGTCACTCCCTCTCTGCGCAGGCGTCCGCTTCCCCCCTCCCCCGCGCTGGGCTCTGCTGCGCAAGCGCCTTCATTCACTGCCCAACCCAAGTGGCTCGGTGTCGGTGTGGCTTTGTGACAGGGGCATCTCCTGGGACCAGTGGCAGATCCTTACTTTGCAGACCCACCTGGTCACTGCGCTTCCTTTGGTATTAAGACCTAGACAAATAAGTCATCAAGGATGGCCTTACCCGTTAGTTTCATGAGATTCCAATTGTCTCGCGAATGGATAGGGGCATTACTGGGGGTAGGGTGGAATCTGGGTTAGACTCCTCAAGATTTAACCATATTAGCTTCTTATATAGGAAGCAACATAGAGGGCTATATACCTTTTTGGCGTTGGAAAAAGATGCACAGAAGCTTTAGTTGTTAGTCTTTGTTCTAATCATAGTTACAATTTACTAGACAGCAAAGCAGTTTTAGTAACTTGTTAAGTCAGTTTCCTTATGGGACTGGCACTCGTTATCCCCAGTGAACAAGGACAGCAAAAATTAGAAAGGTTACTTTCCAGGTCTAAAGATTAATTATTATGCTGTATTATCTTATCCCACCTAGTCTTTACATCTTCAACTAGTTAGTTCTCTAGTGCAACAAGCCATGGTTTTCCTGAAATGTGCGGAGGGAAACAGAATGAGTCACTCGATTAGGAGTAATTCTGTCTCGGGAATTGGAAAGGGCTTTACCTAGGTGCCATTTTAATTAGGCGTTAAGAGGTAACTAGGATTATCAGGAAAGCAAGATTTCAGACAGAGAATAGTATAATAAATGAACCAAAGTGAGATCAAGTCTAGAAATGATTAGCAGACTGGTTACTGTAACACATCATGTGGGGGTTGGGGGGATGTGGAGCAGTAGGTAAAATAAGAGGCCCAGATCGCCATGGGTCTAATGTCATGCTAAGGGATTTGAATCTTATAGGCAATGGAAATCTATAGAATTTTAGGCCAGAAATAACAGTTCAATATTTACTGATAATCTGCTGTGAAGCACTATAATGACGACACCTACGCTTTAAAAAGGTAACGAAACAGAGGGACTAGATAGTGAGGAAAAGAGTAGCAGCAAGGATATCAGAGGGCTATTTCCTCAAGAGCCCAACATGAAGGCCTGAACTATGCGGTCACAGAGGAACAAAGGCAGAATTGTGTAGAATTTAGAAATTGGATGTCTGTATTGTGATGATGAGTAATATAAAAAAAGCTTTCCTGGGTTGGGGTAGCTAAGTGGCTGCTTGCCAGTTATTAGAGCTAGGAAAATAGGTGGAATTACCAAATTAGTGGGATCTCTACATGTGTGAGCATGTGAAAGTGTGTAAAATTGGGAACAATAGAAAAGGAATGAGTTTTACATGTTGATTTTCCTGTAAAACATTCAGCTTTGGCTTCAGTATAGTAACTATTTGTGAATTTGGACTTAATCTCAGAAGTCAGCACTGAAGGCAGCCTAGGAGCCATCAACCCTTTACCTCCATTTCTCTGCCTCCCTGCATCTTCCCCTGGATTGCTTCCTGAGATAGGATGGCCAGGTTTCAAGTTGTGGTTCAGTTAGCAGGCACAAGCCATCTGCTAAAGAAAGGTTGGAGAGCCTCTTTACTGAAAATCGCTTTCTCTGTGGATCCTTTTTGCTCTGGGAACATTGGAGATTTGCAGGTTTTTCAGGCCTTCTGCATAGCTGTTTATATCATGTGCCATAAATTGAAGCAAATGGAAAAAGGCCGGGGGGGTGCTGGGTGCAGTGGTGCATGCCTATTATCTCAACTACTTGGGAGGCTGAGGCAGGAGGGATTGCAAGTGCAAGGCCAGCTTGGGCAACTTAGCAGGACCCTGTCCCAAAATTCAAAAACAAATAAAAAGGGCTGAGGACGTAGCTTAGTAGTATACGGCTTGCCTAAAATGCACGAGGCCCTGGGTTCAACCCCCAGTACTGAAGAAAAACTAAAAAACCACAAGCAATGACAAAAGGACTGGGGTAACTGAAACCCTAAAATTCAAGTGGGTTTAAATGAGTTAAAGACTGACTCATATTTCTTTTTTGTATTGAAGATTCTATATCCCCCACCCTTTTTATTTTGAAACAGGGGATTGCTAAATTGCTGATGAGGTTGGTTGGAACCTGTAATCCTCCTGTCTCAGCATTCCAAATACTGGGAATACAGACATGCATCACCATGCCTGGCTAATTTTTTTTTTCTTTTTGGTACTGGGGATTGAACCCAGGGGCATTCTACCTCTAAGCTACACCCCAACCCTATTTTATTTTTATTTTTTTGGTACTGGGGATTGAACCCAGAGGCATTCTACCTTTGAGCTACACCCTAGCCCAATTTTCTTATTTGGAAACAGGGTCTCACTAGGTTGATGAGTGTCTACTTGCTGAGGCTGTCCTCGAGCCTGTGTCCTATCTCAGCCACCCAAGTACTGGGATTACAAGTGTGCACCACCGCGCTCTCCTATTTTTATTTTTAAACAAGGTCTCATTACATAGCTGGAGACTTCACTAAGTTGCTGAGGCTGACCTTGAGCCTGCAATCCTGCTGTCTCAGCTTCCTAAATACTGGGATTACACGTGTGTCATTACATCCAGTATAGCTTATCTTTATTCCCTTTGGTTTTTGAGTAAACTCTAAGTGTGAAAAAGCCAATAAATATGGCAAATGCAGGTTAACATTTTACTGATGAGAATCTCCACTGTTTTTTTTTTTTTTTGTGGTACTGGGGGTTGAACTCATGGGCATTCTACCTCCGAGCTACACCCCCAGCCCTATTTTTTATTCTTTATTTTGAAACCGAGTCTCACTAAGTTGTGGAGTGCCTCACTAGGTAGCTGAGGCTGGCCGTGAACCCGGATCCTCCGGTCTCAGCCTCCCAAATGCTGGGATTACAAGCGTGCGCCACCACGCCCGGCTGAGAATCTCCACTGTTATAAAGTGTTACCTCTTACTTTTGTCTAACAGAGAAACATAGGTCATTGACAAGCAAACAAGGTAAACAGGTTAGAGATGGGACCTACAACTGACTTCTATGCTTGTCCCCCAAAATGTCTACTGAAAGCAGAGCTGGTTAGTCACAAACTCTCTTAAAGGCATTTGAGACAGTCAATTTTTAATATTTTCTTAAAAAAATACAAAGGAAATGAACTCTGTAGGTCAGTACAACTCAGGGAAAGAGGAAAAAGTGGAATTCCAGAGCAAAGGGAAAGTGCATCCTTGTTTAGATTATCACATTCCCACACTGCTGATGCTCATAAAGCAAGAACTTCAGACACAAAGACCTTCATGACACAGAGGAGCCTTGAACTGTAGCTCAGAAAAGGTGATAGCAGAGGTACTGGAACTAACAAAAGAATTTTGGTTGTCCTTGATTATTCTGTCCTGGTATGAATAAAATTCACTCTAAGACAGGTAAGGGAACTTAATAGCAGGAAAAAGACTAAACGTACCAAACACAGCAGTAAAAAACACTCCTTAGCAGAAGTGCATCCTGAAAAGAATGGGGCAAGAGTCAGAGAGCTGGTGCCACCCATCCCATCCCCAAATAAATAGTGTGGAAGTGTAACAGTGTAGTAATATTTGATTCAACAAAGAAAGACAGTCTTTCACCCTTTCAAGACAAACATTGTCATGGCCACATGAGCCCAGGCAGGGAATAAGACGATTATAAATCACGGTACTTCTAGTTTATCCCCAGGTATATTGAACCCCCAATATTTATGCCATCTCCTCTCCTCCTAACATTTGTCCACTCTATTATTCTCTCAGTATCCAGTGCCAAGATGTACAACACTCCTCTTTAGAAAGATCATGGGTAAATAAAAAGATACTTCAAATAATATAGCCTTCTCATCTAGGTTATACTTCAGTGGTGCTTTGGGTTCACTGACATTCTATCAATCTCTCCCAATGGCCCCTAAAGTTTTTTTTTTTTTTTAATTTTTGTGGTACCAGGGATTAAACCCAGGGGATTCTACCTCCAAGCTATACCCCAAGACCCATTTTTATTCTTTACTTTGAAACAGGGTCTCACTAAGTTGTGGAAGGCTTCACTAAGTAGCTGAGGCTGGCCATGAAACCTGTAATCTTCTTGTCTCAGCCTCCCAAGTACTGGGATTACAAGCATGTGACACTTCACCTGGCACCCCCCATGTGTTAATAGTGCTCTCCTATTTGTTTTCTTCTTGAATGGAACTGTGGTGTTCCTAGCTACCTGTAGATTACAAAAGATATTTGATCCTGGGAAAAAAAGAGACTTAGATTTTACAAACTCGTTCAAGCTGGAACCCTTCCATTCGTCTGGGCTAGATACCGTCCACATCTAGTACACAAAACTCACCTTAGTTCTCTGCAATACATGAGGCACAACATATATATAAACACTCCCAAGTACATGGTAAATTAGAAACAGTACGAAAGTGCGCCCCAGACAGAGGGAGAGATGACCTTGCCTCTCACGTTCACTTGTGCATTCTCTTCCCTTGAGTATCTACTGCCCACCCTTCTGTGGGACATTACCAGCACGAGGGGGAGTGTGTGTCAAATAAGCACAATCATCACTGCACTGGTGCCTGTAATCAGCCTGTGCACACAGTGAGAACTAGACATTCTGGAAAGGATCCTTGATTCTCCCAAAAACTGTCCCTTGGGCTGGTCACTAGCTCTGGATGGTGCTCCAACAACAGTCACTTCTCACGAAGAACACACACGCCAGCATCACAGCGCTGGGTTCCCATGGACGTCACAACTTCCCAGCTGTCGATGATAGGGTCATAGCATTCAATGCTACTCAGCAGGGAATTCCCATCATATCTGAGTGGGGAAAAACAAAAGTAAGAAATGAGCTTCCTATTCCTTTACATACAAGCCCTTCACTAACGTCACTAGAGGTGTCTCCTCCCACCCAAATTTTGTCTCCATCCAAAAATGGGGATTGGATCACATGGACTTTTGTCCTGGATGGATGCCTCTGCCAAGGTTTCTAATTCCTCACCCTGCAATTGCATAGAGTCTCCCCCGGAGCACTGTGGCCCCTACATAGCATCGTGGAGTGGTCATACTAGTGACAGTCGTCCAGGAATCAGTGCGAATGTTGTATGCTTCAACAGAAGAAAGGTGGGCTGTACCATCAAAGCCCCCTACCACATAAATATGGTCATTCAGTAGGGCTACTCCAGCACCTGGGGGGAAAAGGGTATTAGCAAATGAATGGTACTAAACCTAGGATCTGAATTTGAGAAACAAAACATGATCACTAATGGCTAGCTGAATTCTAGGGGAGACAAGGTATGTGGACATGCCCCAGAGGCCTACAATAATCTAGTGTAGCACAGGTAATTCTACCTGTAGACCCTCTAACTAGGACTTAACATGAAAAAAGAAAAAATGGTTCTCCTTCATTTTCATTAATTTAGAGTCTACCATTTTTTTTTGTACTGGAGATTGAACGCAGGGGCATTCTAACCCCAGTGCTATTTTATTTTTTATTTTGAAACAGGGTCTCGCTAAGTTGCTGAGGTTGGCCTCGGACTTTGCAATCCTCCTGTCTCAGCTTCCCAAGTACTGGGGATTACAGGTGTGCGTCACAATGCCTGGTGGGTCACCTCACCACTGTTCAGGAGCAAAAAAAAAAAGAAAATGAAAAAATGTTGGCAATAAAGATGAAAGGAAGTAAAGGATCTGTGAGTATGGTTCTGGTACAATATTTATCCAGAGGAAGTAAACTGAAAGAGTATTTTTCTTCCCCTTTCTTATATACCAGCCTAGCCCACTTCAAGAAACTCTCAGTAAAGGTAAATAGCTACTCTTTTGTCCTTATGCATTAGAGATTTTATTTAACAAATATTTATGTATTTATTTATTGGTACTGGGGATTGAACCCAGGGGCATTCTACCTCCGAGCTATACCCTCAGCCCTATTTTTTATTCTTTATTTTGAGACAGGGTCTCACTAATTTGCAGAGGGCCTCACTAAATAGCTGAGGCTGGCCGTGAACCTGCAATCCTCCTGTCTCAGCCTCCCAAGTACTGGGATCACAAGTGTGTACCACCATGCTTGGCTTAAACATTTATTTAACATGCATTACATGCACAAAATTGTACTGGATATACTAGCATGCAGGAAGGGAACAAAGACATTAAAAATAAGTAAAATCAGGATATTGGCCTCAAATTTAAAATCTAGTTGAAAGTTTATCTTTATCCTCAGTAATATTTATTTTTTGTGTGGTGCTGGTGAGCCATACCCCCAGACTGTATGTATGTATGTATGTATTTATTTATTTATTTAGAACTCAGGGGCATTCTACCTCCGATCTACACCCCCAGTCCTATTTTTTATTCTTTATTTTGAAACAGGGTCTCACTAAGTTGTGGAGGGCCTCACTAAGTAGCTGAGGATGGCTGTGAACCGGATCCTCCAGCCTCAGCCTCCCAAGTACTGGGATTACAAGCGTGTGCCACCATGCCAGGCTCTGTTTTATTTGGAAACAGGCTCTTGCTAAGTTGCTGAGAGCCTCACTAGGTTGCTGAGGCTAGCTTTGAACATGCAATCCACCTGTCTCTGTCTCCCAAGTACTGGGATTACAAGCGTGCGCCCCCACACCCAGCTCCTCAGTAATATTTAAAGAAAACAGATGCAAAGAGGAGAATGGAACCTGACTCATATTTAGTAAGTCTACAATGAGGCAGGAACTGCAAGCCTGATGTACTGATATGCTGTCCTGGGACTAAACCGCCACTGCATGTGTAAAGATTGGATAGTACTGCCTATTGTCCCCTCCCTCAGATCTGACTGGTCTTACCCGAACGTTTGGTAGCCATTGGCATAACATTAGTCCAGTGTCCTGTATGGGGATCATATTTCTCAACTGAATTTAAGATATTTAACCCATCATATCCTCCTGGAAGACAAATAAAGATCATATTAGAAAGAAAGGTATATCCTCAGGCCTATTCCCAGTTGGTCTTCTCTGAATGCTTTGACGTGTGTGTGTGTGTGTGTGTGGGGGGGGGGTTATGGGGGATTGAACCCAGGGTATTCTACCTCTGAGCTACACCCCCAGCCCTATTTCTTTTTTTTTTTTTTGGCGGTACTGGGGATTGAACTCAGGGGCTTTCTACCTCCGACCTATACCCCCAGCCCTATTTTTTATTCTTTATTTTGAGACAGGGTCTCACTAAGTTGCAGAATGCCCCGCTAGGTAGCTGAGGCTGGCCGCAAACCCGAATCCTCTGGTCTCAGCCTCCCAAATGCTGGGATTACAAGCATGTGCCACCACGCCTGGCCTATTTTATTTCTTATTTTGAAACAGGGTCTAAGTTGTGGAGGCCCTAGCTAAATTGCTGAGGTTATCCTCAATCTCATCTCATCTGATCCTCCTGTCTCAGTCTCAGTCTCTCAAGAACTGGGATTACAGGCATGTACCACTACACTAAGTTGACTAATTCTTTTAGTTGCAGTTCTCCCATGGAGTTCTAAGAATCCAAAGAAAAATCTAACAGTATCCAACTTTTTGTTTGCAAGAAAAAGGTAACCCCAGTTAATGGAAAATATACTGAAATAGACCAGAGTTGTTTTTTTTTTTTTTTTTTGCGGTACTGGGGTTAAACTCAGGGGCATTCTACTTCAGAGCTTACCCCCAGCCCTATTTTTTATTCTTTATTTTGAAACAGGGTCTCACTAAGTTGCGGAAATGCCTCATTAGGTAGCTGAGGCTGGCTGCAAACCCAGATCCTCTGGTCTCAGCCTCCCAAATGCTGGTATTACAAGCGCGCACCACCACGCCCGGCTAGACCAGAGTTTTTGTTAAAGGATGTTAACTTAATTCTGGTAAAAAGGGATTCTATACAGAGTCTGCTAACCAGGGAGTTCTCTCCATCCCCACACGTAGACTGAATACCTAGACAGTAGATCACTCCGCTGGCCACGACGAGTCCAGCACCCTCGCGGGCTGTCTGCATATCTCCTAGCATGCTCCACTGGTCAATGTTTGGGTCATATCGCTCCATACTGGTATGACGTCGGCTTCCATCAAAGCCTCCAGAGACATATATCATATCTGTTCAGAATGAAAAAATCAAACTATTATAGAATGAGAAATTTCAGAAGCAATAAATCACAGACTATTATAGATGAGAAATTTCTAATAAATCTTTTCTCTACAAATTCCCCACAGGTCTTTCAGATGTCTGAGAGCACCAAAAAAAAAAAAAAATGTTTTTTTTTAATGGTAAATCAATTAAGTCTCAGATACAAGTCAAGCACAATCAAGACATTTAAAAAGAATAGTATAGAGCCGGGCGTGGTGGCGCACGCTTGTAATCCCAGCATTCGGGAGGCTGAGACTGGAGGATCTGGGTTCGCGGCCAGCCTCAGCTACATAGTGAGGCACTCCGCAACTTAGTGAGACTCGGTTTCAAAATAAAAAATAAAAAATAGGGTTGGGGGTATAGCTCGGAGGTAGAATGCCTCTGAGTTCAATCCCCAGTACCGCAAAAAAAACAAAAACAAACAAAAAGAATAGTATAAGATGAAATCCTTAAAAACTACATGAGAGTTTGTAAAAATACAACTAGTGCCAGTTCTCACCCAGCACACTGGTACTTAAATTACCCATTTTGTAGTCAGTGTTGAAATATCCATGAATAATAGTTTCTGGAACACTGATATTTCTGGAAGCCAAAAAGGAGTATTTAGCCTTACCAATTTATCCTCCATATTTCCTGCCAGATACCAGGAGAGGTAAGAACAATGATCCAGCAACAGTAAAATGGAAAACACTGTACACCAATCCTACCTCCCAGAGTGGTAGCTCCAGCGAGGCCTCGTCGGACATTCATAGGGGCCACAGAATACCAGACCCCATCCTCATCTGCTGTGTAGTCTAGACATTCCACTGAACTGAGGCGAGAGCGGCCATCATAGCCACCAATTACATAGATCCGGTCATGTAGGGACACTGAAGCTACATAACGCCTCTTGCGAGTGATGCTCTGTGGATTTGGGAGAGGAGAAGTACAGAACATTTCATTCAGGCAAGTTTTAGGCCTTACTTTTTGCTATCCTTCCTGTTTTTAATCTACATACCCCTTGCTGCGTGCGTGCGTGTGTGTGTGTGTGTGTGTGTGTGTGTGTATAAGTACTATGGATTGAACCCAGGGGCATTCTACCTCTGAGCAAATTCCCAGCCCTATTTTCTTAATTCAAAACAGGGTGTAAGTTGCTGAGGGCCTCACTAAGTTTCTGAGGTTGGCCTTGAACCTGCAATCCTCCTGTTTCCCGAGAACTGAGATTATAGGCATGAGCCATCACACCCGGCTCCTTCCCCCTTTGCTTCTTTTCCTGTTACCACAGACCCTCCTTGAGGCAGCAATTTCTCCTCAAGTGGCCTCCAATTGACCACCTGCTGAATGAAGTGCTTGTTGTGGTCCTGTGAAAGATCCAAACCTTTGCATGTTTGCCTCTTTCCATGGCTTCCAAAAGATTTCATTGCTTTCTGCTATCCGGTATCTGACTCCTTTCCTTTTCATGAGGCACTGGGGCAAAGAGACTGATATTCTTCCATAAGATGGAAAAGTATTCCCACCTTGCTAATCAGAAAGCCAGGATTCAAAACTCTAAAAGGTAGGAAGATTGATCAAAAAATTTCCATGTTTAGCCAGGCACATGCCAGTACATGGTAACTAATGAGATCCAGTTTCAAAAGGGCTGGGAGTGTGTAGCTTAGAGATAGAATGCTCCTGGGTTCAATGGTCAGTACCACCAAACAAACAAACAAAAAAGACTTTCTCACAAATTATTATTGTTAATTCAGTATCAAAATAGAGACACATACACAGAGAGAAAGATACAAACACAATTTAACCTTGAGTTCATTTTAATACAGCATGACCAGGGGAGCATGCTGAGTGCCTAAATAGTGGTGTCGAGCTGAATGTAATTTGACACACTGTCACTGACACTAAGTTGCCTTGAACCTGAAATCTTTTTGTCTTAGCCTCTCAAGTACTGAGATTAAATGTGTATGCCACCTCACTCAGCTTGAATCGAATCTTCTAATCTGAAAAATAAAAATTATTTATTAAGGGGTTCAGGGTATAACTCAGTGGGAGAGAGCTTGCTGAACATGTATGAAGCCCTGGATTAGATCTCTAGCACCACAAAAAAAAAAAAAAAAAAAAAAAAAAAAGAAACAAACAAAACCCATTTATTGAGTATCTACATTATGCTGTTACATGGCTTTTCTACTTTTAGGGCTGGATTAGTTATGATCTGGAGTCAAGGACTGAGGACATTTAAACTCTCCGCCCAGGAATGATTTCACCATTACTTACTGGCAAAAAGCTCCACTCCTGAGTCTTGGGGTCATATTTCTCTACCACGTCAATGGGAGACTGCTGGCTTCCAAAGCCCCCAACTACCAGAAGCACTTCATTGGCTCCTAAGGATAAAGGCAGAAAAAGGTTACTTTACCATCGCTGGCTGTATAATTATTCAAAGAGAAGTATAAGTAAAAATAGTTCTAAGCCGGGCGTGGTGGCGCATGCTTGTAATCCCAGTACTTGGGAGGCTGAGACAGGAGGATCCGGGTTTGCTGCCAACCTCAGCTACTTTGTGAGGCCCTCCGCAACTTAGTGAGACTCTGTTTCAAAATAAAGAATAAAAAATGGGACTGGGGAAGCTGAGGTGGTGGCGCACGCTTGTAATCCCGGCATTCGGGAGGCTGAGACCGGAGGATCCGGGTTCGCAGCCAGCCTCAGCTACCTAGTGAGGCACTCCGCAACTTAGTGAGACTCGGTTTCAAAATAAAGAATAAAAAATAGGACTGGGAGTATAGCTTGGAGGTAGAATGCCCGAGTTCAATCCCTAGTACCG
>PVLC010044648.1:0-11974 GCA_004027655.1 Graphiurus murinus | reverse complement strand
AAGCCGGGCGTGGTGGCGCACGCTTGTAATCCCAGCATTCGGGAGGCTGAGACCGGAGGATCCGGGTTCGCGGCCAGCCTCAGCTACCTAGTGAGGCACTCCGCAACTTAGTGAGACTCGGTTTCAAAATAAAGAATAAAAAATGGGGCTGGGGGTATAGCTCGGAGGTATAATGCCCCTGAGTTCAATCCCCAGTACCGCCAAAAAAAAAAAAAAAAAAAAAAAAAGAAACCATCTTTTTACCCCTAAGGAGGTAGGAGGAGAGGCCTGAGTGAGCGTGCCACTTACCCATCCAGCTCTGCGGTCTCTATGTAACACAGCCCATGTGGCTCACTGCTGGAGAGGAGGAGCAGATCCGCCTAGAGAGAAATATGGATGAGAATTCCAAACACCCAAACCTTCACCTTCAATGGACCAACTGTGAGGATGGCTCCTCCACTCAGCATTCTTCTCTTTGTGTGTGTGTGTGTGTGTGTGTGTGTGTGTGTGTGTGTGGTGGTGGTGGTGGTGGTGGTCATGGTACTGGGGATTGAACTCGGGCATTCCACCCAAGGACTACATGATAGTTGCTGAGGCTATCCTTGAATCTTCGATCTTACTGTCTCAAACTCCCAAGTACTGGGATTACGGGTGTGGGCAACCACACTGGGCTTCCACCAAGCATCCTTAGTTTGCTTAGTTCTAAACACATGAATATTTAGTCCTGGGCACAGAAGCCCTCCACCCAAGACAGCTTCCTTTCATGGGTGCTTAGGAGGCAAAAGAAATCAGGAAGGACTAGTCTCTTTCTGCCAAGGAGGAAGAAGAGCCCTGCAGGTCTAGAGGAGCACCTTGTCCCTTACCGCCACAAACTGGTTATTTTCCAGCTTGATAATATCCCCGACACAGACATTCATCCACTGCTCCTGCTGGAGGCTGTGTCAACGAGAAGATAGGAGAAAGGCTGTCAGTAGCTACAGAGGCTCCCAAGGGGCCCCTTCATCCCCAACAGATACTCACATTCCATTGATCAGCACCTGAGACTGGCGGTTGTTCACCTGGTTGTCACTCTTATGGCGGAACTGAAAAGAGAACCAAGAAAGGTAAGAACCTTCTGCTCCACAGGAACCGACGATCAGGTAGCTCTCTCCCTGGCTCCTGCTCCTCACTCTCAGCCAAGACACCAGAGACCTCGCTGGGCCAGGTGAGGGATAGCAAGGTCAAGGTCCTTGGTGAAGGAACTGTGCTGGGCACGGAGGGCTGGCAGTTGGGGTGGAAGTGGCAGGGTATGGGAGGGGAGGAGAAAGAAGACACTCACGTAGTCATCTGTGGCATCTTTAACAGCTGTGATGGTGAGGACAAGAACCAAAGGCACAATGGTGGTGAACCAGGACAAGGAAGAAATCTGTGGGATCAACTGAGGAGGGAAGAGAAGCTCTTCTGAGGCTCCATCCCCAGTCTAGCCCCCACCTTTCTCGTCCTTGGCTTCATCTGGCTTTGCAAGTAACAAGGGATATGCTATAGGTCACTCACCTGCAGAATGAGAAGGAACAGGAAGTAGGTGTTGGCAACTTCCTGGAACTGCTCAAAGAGGTTGACAGGCAGGAAGGTGAGAATGTTGTACTTGGAGGTCTTGATGCAGTTACTCTACAGCGGTGGGAGAGGAGACAGTGAGGAGCCCCCAGCCCAGAACCAGACTGAGGCTGCCTCCCCCATTATTATGGATTGAACCCAGAGCCTGAGGTGTGCTACCTCTGAGCCACAACCCCATCCCTTTTTATTTTGAAACAAGGTCTCACTGGGCTACTGAGAATGTCACTAAGTTGCTCAGGCTGGCATCAAACCTGCAATCCTCCTGCCTCAGCTTCCCAAGTACTGGGATTATAGGCATGCAGCACCACACCTGGCTTCTGGCTTGCCTCCATCTTTTTTCTTTTCTTGGTACTGGAGGTTGAACCCAGAGGGATTCTACCTCCAAGCTATACCCCAGAACTATTTTGTGTGTGTGTGTGTGTGTGTGTGTGTGTGTGTGTGTGTGTGTAGTACTGGGAAATTAACCCAGGGGCATTCTACCTCTGAGCTATACCCCCAGCCCTATTTTATTCTTTATTTTGAAACAGGGTCTCACTAAGTTGCAGAGGGCCTCACTGAATTGCTGAAGTTGGCAGCAAACCTGCAATCCTCCTCTCAGCCTCCCAATATCTGGGATTACAAGCATGCACCAGCATGCCTGGCTTTTTATTTTAAAACAGGGTCTCACTAAGTCGCTGAAGGACCTTGCTAAGGTGCTGAGGCTGTCCTCAAACCTGCGATGTTCCTGTCTCAGCCTCCCAGCCTCCTCCATCTTTACAATATCCCCAAAGCCAGCAACCACAGGTGTGGGAGGTGGAACGAGGAGGAGAGAAGGGCGTTCCCTGGAGTCAGTGTATTCTGCTTCACTGAACTGTGAAGGCCTTGAAAAGTCAGCACAGTAGCAGATGGAGAGTGGCTGAGAAAGCTGCCTTCGCCTCCCCCGGCGGCCCTCAGTCCCTGCACACGATGTTCCTACTTGAAGACAGAAACAGTTGGTGTAGACTCACCGCATACTGGAATTTCTCATTGTATTCTCGGTCATTAGCCCGTGCCCTCCTTTCTTCTTCTGCAACAGAAGGATGCTACAGTCAGGAGGAGCAAACCAAGGCCTGGACCCACACCTTGCCAGGCCCACCCTACTTTGTGGGGTTCTACTCCGAATCCCTGTTTCTTTTCACAGACTGGTTTATGGAGTTAGCGCTGCACCCGGGGTGTCATTCAGTTCTTGCCTCTAGTCCACAGCTCGCCACCCGTGTAACTACATGGCTGTGCAGGTTATATTCACAGGACAGGACCCCACCACCAACAATCAAGGTCTTCCCTAGGAGTACGAAGTTCCTCTCCCCCAGCCCTCCACAGGATCTTAGCCATTAAAAGTCCTGGAAATCCCCAGCCCCTTTTGCTACTACTGTTAATGTGGCGGTCCTCACACTCAAGGAGGAGCTTCCTTGCCCCTGGGACTCCTGCAGAACTAGCCATGGTTCTACCCTCCCAGAATCTGAGGAGGTAGCAAGACTGAGGGTCACCGTGCCCTGGAGCTGCTGTGCTGCCTTGGAACTGCTCTGCGGCAGCGTCTCAGCCCCACGTGCAGTCCCCCTACAGGAGCCTCTGCTTGTCACATGTCACCAGCAGCAGCTTCTGACTGGCCAACAATGACATCACCTTATTTCAAAGAGCATCTTCAAGTAGGAGAAGGTGGGGGGGCGGGGGTTGAGGGATATGGGTCATGCAGACTGAAACAGTGATGGAAGAGAATGAGATGTAACTGAAACAGTTGCTGACTCTGGTCTTTCTTAGAGCATCTATCTACGCACATGTCCCTTAAGCAGCTCATTTGTCACTCGGTTAACAACATCTATTTACCCCTATCCGGAACCTCTGCAGGTCTGACTGCGGGCACCAAGTTCGGGTCCCAGAACAAGGGGATGTCCTACGAAGGGTTCCCCAGCCCATTTCCCAGGGGTCACGATGATCTCAGGCTGTAAAAGGCAGGAAACCCAGTGCCTTAAACCTGCCAGAGCGAAAGACAACATCCCAGACCCTTCCCCCAAGACCCCTGCAAAGCGTGGTGCAGTAAATGAATTCCTAGGCACCGCGACCCCTGCCTACGGAGCCACTTTACTCCCAGAAACTTCCCCAAGGGGAACCCCTCATGCTGAGACTCTGAGCAATACCAAAGACCATACAAAGGAAGAAGGTAGGGATTCAACCCTTCAGAGCCAGATATCCGGGTCTGGAAAGAGGATGGGGGAGGTTAAGGACAAGGGAGCTTGGGGATGGGGGCAGGGGGTGCGACGGGCGCCGCAGAGCTGCCCTGCAGTGCTGCCTCGCGTTGTTACCTGTCCCCCAAGAGGGCTTCTTTCGGCTCCAAGAGGGAGGTGCCCCGGCCCGGGCCCACTTCTCGGGCATCTCCTTAGGGACCGTCATTATCCCAGTTTGAGTTGAGGGCTCACAGTCTGTCCAGGGCCTCAGCGGCGCCTCCGGGGCGGCCCCCCAGGGAGGCGCAGGAGCCGCTGCCGCTCAGAAGGGAGCCCCGGCCGTGGGGCACACGCACCACCCGCCACCCAGGCCATCCTCACGGCCGCCTGCGCCGTGCCGCCGGGGGGACCTCGGTGAGCTCCGCGGCGCCTCCGCCCCCGACGCCCCCCGCGGAGGACAGTGCGCGCTGAGTGGCTGAGTGGCCCCGGACGCGGCGCGCACGCCCCGGGCTCCGCCCCCGCCCGCTCCCGCGACTGCAGGGGCAGCAGCCTGCCAGCTCCCCGCGTAGGCGACAGCCAGCGCGCGCTCCGTGGCCCCCCAGCCCCCGCCACCGCCAGGGCCGACGTGGGTGAGCGGACAGCCCGCGGTGTTGTCGGGGGCAACCGCTCTCATCCCCCAACCCGCAGAAAAAACAGGCCCCCGTGGGTGGTGGGCAGAAAGATGGCCAGAGGAGCCTAGGGGCTTCCCAGGCCTGAGAGTAGGAGCTGCAGGTGCCGGAGATAAGAGGACAGGTGTTTCAGGGTTGGGGGCTGCTGCTCACCACCATCCAGGCAGAGAAGCCGACACAAACATCAAACGGAATATTCTGTTTCTTAGGCTCCCCCAGGATGCGCAGAGATTTTAATTTCCTCTTCCTCAGACCCATACCAGATGCTTCTCTTTCATTGACCCCTGAACCCTAACGGCAACCAATCTTGGTAGCCCCAGGGATCCCCATTTCTTGTATTTCTTACCTGGGGGGCGCTTTTTTGCACACAGTGCCATCTCACCCAGCAAGGTCCCAGCAATCCCATGGGAGACCCTGCAGGAAGGTGACAGATGCGTGTGGTCAGGAAGCTGAGGGCAACCCTTTATTCCCCTCTTCAAACCTCTCCTTTGGGTGTGTGTGGTACTAGAGACCAAACCCAGGGGCATTCTACCTCCGAGCTACACCCCCAGCCCTATTTTTTATTCTTTATTTTGAAACAGGGTCTCACTAAGTTGTGGAGGGCCTCACTAAGTAGCTGAGGCTGGCTGCAAACCCAGATCCTCCTGTCTCTGGAGGGGATCTTGTACTGGGATTACAAGTGTGCGCCACCACACCTGGTACCCACAACCCTTATTTTTTATTTTGAAACAAGGTCTCACTAAGTTCCTGAGGGCTTTGCTGAATTACTTAGGTTGTTCTCCAATCTGAAATCCTCCGGTCTCAGCCTCCCAAGTACTGGGATCACAGGGGTGCACCACCACACCTGGTTCATTGGACCCCTGCTGCAGGTTCTCTTCTCCAGCTCTGACCCTGCCCTCTCCAGCTCTCCCACCAACAGTGTCCTCCTCTTGCCCCAGTGGGTACCTGAGAGAGAAGGGGGGCCTTCCCCTCTGCTTTGGATAACAGGGGCACTGAGGGTTTACAGAAGTTAACGCCCGCAAGGAAAGGTCTAGAAGAGCCCAAGAGGGACACAGCTCTCCTTGAGAGCTGATATCCACCCCAGGAATGACCAATGCCACGTGTGCTCTGCGGGTAGCAGTGGGTGGGGGCTGTGCTCCTGGTGACAATGAGTGATGCCTGTACTCGAAAGCACCCAAAGGGTGGGGTTGGCTGGAACACAAGCCAGGAAACACCTGGCAGGGCATCAGGAAACAGAGTGGGCAGGCCCCACCCTTCTCGAAATGCTCAGAATTCTCCACCCACTCCCCATCACGGGGCTCCCATTATCACCTCCTCTTCGGGGAGCTCACATCTGAGGCATGGCCTTCACTTCCTGCAAAGATAGTCCCCAAACCGCTTCCTCTCAATCTGGGCCAGCTGCCCATCTGCTCCAGCAGAAGGGTCTTCCCAACTCTGTCAGAGGGCCACCTTCTCTCTCCTCCCCCAAGCCTAGCCCCGTCACTACAAAACTAGGGCAGGTTCCAGGAGCTCAGAAGTCACAGAGGCCTCCTAAAAAGGTTTAAGGTCTGCTGGGCGTGGTGGCACACGCCTATAGTGCCAGTGCTTGGGAGGCTGAGACAGGAGGATCACAGGTTCCAGGTAGCCTTGGTAACTTAGCAAGGCCCTTATTAGCAACTTAACAAAACCATGTTTCAAAATAAAATAGGACAGCTGGGGATATAGCTCAGATGTAGAATGCCTCTGGGTTCAATCCCTCATACCATAACCCCCTGCCAAAAAAAAAAAAGTAGAAGGCCTGGCCTACAAAATATGGTCAGAGTCTCCAGCCTGACCCAAAGAAAACTGCTGGCCAGTCACCACCTCCTTCTTGGGTGGAAGTTTTTCCACCTCCTCCTTGGTTCTCCTGTCTCCAGCCCACAAGGTGCACACCCCACCAGCCTGTCAGCCCCAAGAGATACTAATTGCCCGTCTGCCCAACCTCTGTAATTACAGACTCTGGCCTTGGCCCAGTCACTCACACCAGGCCTCCCTTCACTATCACAGGCTCCCTCCTTGACTCCAGAGCAGGCAGTACTGAGTGCTGGAAGGCCTTTGCACCCCTGACCCTCTCCAACTGTGGCAGGCAAGGGTGCTTAGCTCAGGAAGAAAAACTTCATCCACATTTTAGAGATGCCAAATCCTCCTCCAGGGCCCCCAGCCAGGGTCTCCACCCAGTCAAGAGTATGAGTCATGGCAGGGTGGGGTGTGGAGGGAGAGGTTAAAGGAGAGGATTCAGGGTGGGCATCCCAGGTTCTGGGGCCAGTCCTGTCCCTGGGGAAGGAAGTGATCAAGAAACAGTGCCAGCCTCAAGATCTGGGTCTGTGTCCTATGAAAGAGTTAACGCAAGAGCGGGGCGGCCATCAGGAGTCGGGAGTCAGGAGTCTGGACGACGACCAGGAAAGTTGTTTTACCTCTAAGACCCTGGGGAGGCTGAAAGTAGGCTTGGCCCCAGAACCAGACTCCTTTGGGGGCAGAAATGGGAAGGGGAGGGCTGGCAACAGGGAACCCCTCCCTTTCTGTCTCTCCTTCCCAGTCTCACACAGCCTGGATTTTCTGAACCGGTCAAGCCCATCAGCCACGTCGCCCTGCCCCGTCACCCTGCCCCAGCCCCCTCTGCAGCCACATCTGGGATAAAAATAGCCAGCCCTGGGAAGCAGGCAGCGCTCCATGGAGGAAGGCGGCTCCTGCTCTAGGTCGGCCCGGGCTACCTTCCAAGCAGGACTTTCTTTCAGAGGAGGCTAGCAGGTCAGGGAAACCAGGGGAAACGGAATCCGAGACCCCCGGCTCCCGTGCCACCAACACCACCTCCCAACGCTAAGGACCGTACCCGGGGCTCGCTGGCCATCCGAGCTTTCTCCCGGCACCCTTGGTTTCCCCCAGGCACAGAGACCTCCAGCCTCTGGGGACAGAGCCTCCCGGCCCCAAACTCCTCCAGGCACCTCTGCGCTCGCTTTGGAGCCGGGTCACTGCTCTCACCCCAACTCTCTGGGCGGCCCTTGCCTCTCCGCACTCCGCACCCCTTTCCAGTTCTCCACGCGCCGCTTGGGCGCCCCATCCTCCCAACCTGCGGACAGCCTCTGGGTGCCCCATCTCCAGGCACCCCGACACCGCTCCTCTCCACCTTCCGCCCCGCACCGTCTCACCGCAGCCCGCGACCCCCGGCCCTGCCCTCCCCGGCGGCACCCCGGCGGCCCCGCCAGGGCCCGGCCGCACCTCGCTCTGCCCGCGCCCCGCGCCCCGCGGCCTCACCTCAGCGCTGCGCGCTCGGCGCCCGCCCCGGCCGCCCCGTCCTGCCCATGCCGGGGGCTGGGGCGGGGGGCGCTCAGCTCGGCTCCCCGCGGGCTCCCGCCCCCCAGCTGCAGCCCCGCTCCCCCCGGGCCTCGGCCCGCTACTTTGTGTCAGTTTCGGCCGCGGCGGGGCGGAAGTGACGGCGCTGGCGGCGGAGGGCCGGGGGCGGAGGGGCTTTGGGGGAGGGCGCAGGGGGAGGGCCGGCGGGCGCCGCCATCTTTGTGCGGGGCAGGGGGAGGGTCCGGACCCTGTGGAGGCTGGGCGCCGCGGGCCGGGTCCCCAGCTCCATCCATCTCGCATCTCCAAGCAAACACGGACGATCGGGAGGCTGGGTAGCGCCGAGAGTTTTTTTGTTTTAAATTTAGAAGGAAGGGAAAGAGCCAACACTTTCTTCTCTGCAGAAAGAGCATCTTCTGCGGGGAGGGGCGTGGGGGCCAGAGACGCGGTGAAAGGCAAGCATCTTCCTCCAGCGCCCGTTTCCCCTTAGCCCCGACTCATACTCCTCTGCTCCTTCGCTCCTCGCCCTGGTTCATTTCATAGCATTTCAACCCTCTGCTTCAATGGCACAGCCCCATTAGCGAGGTATTGCTAGGTATACGGTAGCACCTCACTTTCCCCGCCTTGCTCTCTCTTTCTGCTGGCGCTGGAAAGGATGTAAGATGTGTTCCGCCACCGCCCTCTCTCCGCCCCCCACCACGCCCCCCGGGTGGCGGCAGCTGCCCCTCCTCTAACTACCATCTGGGGGCGACCGAGTCTCGGGGAGACGCCCCTGTGCGGTTAAAGGCGCGAGGCGCTGAGGTTACCAGAGGTGGGAGTTAGGCCGTGGGGTCCGAGCGTAGGAGGGAAGTCCCCAGAAACATGCTCCCCCACTGCATGGTCGACCCCCTCCACCCTACAGATTCCCTCAGTCTTTCGGAGCCAGCGTCCAGGGCGGGCACCCTCTGGCGGCTACGTTTAGCAACTACGTTTCTAGAGGCCCTGGGAGTGAGAAAACGCGCTAGGGGTTTCAGGGAAGGAACTTGAGTCCCGGGACCTCTCCCTCTTCCAGTTCTCCCCTGTCCAAGCAGTCCTTCCCAGTTTAGGAGGAAGGGGTGCCTACACAGGTAAACAGAGAGACTGCCCAGGGTCCGGCGTACTAATAAAGAGAGTGTCTTGCAAGCAAACGGGGCCGTGGCTCCTTGCTGTCCTCATGTGAGAGGAGGGCTGTAGTAATCACAACTTAAAATCCTGCATCTGAGTTGAGGCAGGAGTTTCCAAGGCTGGGGTTTTCTGCTGAGCAGACTTCTGCTCCAGAACTGGCTCTGAGTCCTCAGGATGGTGCAGAGCCACCAGCAGCTGGTATGTGACTGTGCCAAGGGTGGCCCCCACCAGAGGAGCCACCACAGGCACCCACCACCAGCCATTGCCAGCGCTGCAAGAGAAGGACAAAAGAAAGATATCAAGGGGGCCTGGAGTGGTTGTGCATGCTTGTAACCCAGTACTTGGGAGGCTGAGACCAGAGGATCTGGGTTCCCAGCCAGCCTCAGCTACTTAGTGAGGCACTCTGCAATTTAGTGAGACCCTGTTTCAAAATAAAGAATAAAAAGTAGGGCTAGGGGTATAGCTCAGAGGTAGAGTGCCCCTGGGTTCCATCCCCAATACCACACACACACAAAAAAAAATCAAGGGTCTCTTTTAGCCTCTGCTGTCCTTGGGTGACAGGGCAGCTATGAGGAAGGCCCCTGTAGGCCTTCCTGGAGACACAGGGAAGGGGGATGTGTTCACACCAATGCATAGATAGCTCTTAGAGAGGAGGGAACCGTACCCTTAGGGAATTATCTGAATATATCTATTTGCTGATGAGGTCACTAACATGTAAAGAAGTTCCAAGAAGCCAAGCATGGTGGCACATGCTTGTAATCCCAGTACTAGGGAGGCTGAGACAGAAGGATTGCAGGTTCAAAGTCAGCCTCAGCAACTTAGGGAGGTCTATTTCAAAATAAAAAATAAACCCGGGTGTGGTGGCACACACTTGTAATCCCAGTACTTGAGAGGCTAAGACAGGAGAATCACAGGTTCGAAGTCAGCCTCGGCAACATAGTGAAGCTCTCAGCAACTTAGAACCTGTTTCCAGATTAAAAAAAAAAAAAGATGCCGGGCATGGTAGCTCACACTTGTAATCTCAGTACTTGGGAGGCTGCGACTGGAGAATCCGGGTTCTCTGCCAGCCTCAGCTACTTAGTGAGGCTCTCTGCAATTTAGTGAGACCCTGTTTCAAAATAAAGAATAAAAAATAGTCCCAGCATTTGGGAGACTGAGACTGGAGGATCCAGGTTCGTGGCCAGCCTCAGCTACCCAGTGAGGCACTCCGCAACTTAGTGAGACTCGGTTTCAAAATAAAGAATAAAAAATAGGGCTGGGAGTAAAGCTCGGAGGTAGAATGCCCCTGAGTTCAATCCCCAGTACCGCAAAAAAAAAAAAAAAAAAAAAAAAAAAAAAAAAAAAGAATAAAAAATAGGACTTGGGGTATAGCTCAGAGGTAGAATGCCCCTGGGTTCAATCCCCAGTGCTGCAAAAGTAAATAAATAAATAAATAGGGCTGGGGGTGTAGCCTTGGTAAATTAGCGAGGCCCTTCATATCTTAGTGAGACCCTGTTTCCAAATAAGAAATAAAATCAGGTTGAGGGTATAACTTGGAGGTAATGCCTGAGTTCAATCCCCAGTACCAAATAAATAAATATAAAAAATAAAATAGGTCCAGGCATGGTGGTGCACACCTATAATCCTAGTACTTCAGAGGCTGAGAAAAGGAGGATCACAGGTTCGAAGTCAGCCTCAGCAACGTAGTGAAGCTCTCAGCAACACAGATAAAACCTGTTTCTAGATAAAAAATAAAATAGGGCTGGGGGTATAGCCCAAAAGTAAAAGGCACCTGGGTTCCACCTCCAGTAACACACACACACACACACACACACACACACACACACACACCAAAAAATAAATAAATAAATAAATAAATAAATAAATAAATAAATAAATACCCCTGGGTTCAATCCCCAGTACAAAAAAGGAGAAGCAGCAACTCCAAGAATATAACCTCTAATTTTTCACTGTCCAATGAAAATGGGGAGGGAAGCAAGAAAGAAAGGAGGAACCTGTGGCTTGGAGAAGGAGCACTGTCCTAAGAGACCAAGAGCACTAACTACTGAAGAGGAGAGAGCTGGGGCCCAGGGACAGAGCCATGGGCAGAGGGAGGTGAGTGAGGACTGGCCCTAGGGAAGCTGTCTCCTACCTGAAGACTTCTGGACCCCAGCCAGCCACGTAGGTGAAGAGCCGGGGGCCCAGGTCACGGGCAGGGTTCAGTGGGAACCCACAGTTGACACCCATGGATAGCCCGATGGCCAGGACCAGCAGCCCCACCACCACGGGCTCCAGCCCCACAGGCACTCCCTTGTTCCGTCTGTCCAGGATGGCCAAGATACCCACCAGCAGCATCCAGGTGCCCACAACCTGGAGGTGACAGAGGCAGAAAGGTCCCCGCCTGCAGCCAGGCGCTCCCCAGCCCGCCCTTATCCAGATGCTCCACATCAGCCCCCACCGTGCCATCTGCCTTCGCCCAAACACAGGCAGCTAGGCGCTGGAGGGGTGCCCACGTAGGGCTAACCCCACATTCTACCCCACGGAGCGGGGCAAAGGTTGGGGCTCTCCCAGGTCCCCCCTGACACCTACTTGATCCAGGAAGCCATTGCCTAGGGACAGATAAGAAGCAGGATACGTGGCAAAGATGGAGGCTGTCTCCTTGGGTCCAGTCACTGTCAGATTTCCCCCTGTATAGTTCTGAAGGGCATCTTTGGGAAAAAGAGGACACCCAAGGTTCCCATTTTGCTCACCCATGCCAAACTGTTCTGAGGCGCCCCTGCCCACACACAGGTGCCCCCACCCTGTTCCCTTGGTTACCATAGTAGAGGACATAGGTCACTCCGGAGGCACAGAAAGCAGACAGCAGCTGCACCAAGGAGTAAACGGGGAGCAGGGGCCAGGGGAGGCGTCCCAGGAGACACATGGACAGGGAAAAGGCGGGGTTCAGGTGGGCTCCTTTAGGATCAAGGAAAGAAAAACCAGCATCCGTTAAGTATCCCCTGCCACTTGTGATCCCAGTACCTGGGAGGCTGAGACCGGAGGATTCGGGTTTACGGTCAGCCTCAGCTATTTAGTGAGGCCCTCCACAACTTACTGAGACCCTGTTTCAAAATAAACAATTAAAAAAAA
>PVLC010044647.1:0-12088 GCA_004027655.1 Graphiurus murinus | reverse complement strand
AAAATAGGGTTGGGGGTGTAGCTCGGAGGTAGAATGCCCCTGAGTTCAATTCCCAGTACCACAAAAAAAAAATAAATAAATAAATAAAAAAAAAAAATTGTGAACTATAAAATTCTTTTTTCTTTTTGTGGTACTGAGGATTGAATCCAGGGCATTCTAACTCTGAGCTACACCCCAGCCCTATTTTATTTTTATTTTGAAACAGGGCTTCACTAAGTTGCTAAGGCTGGCCTACAACCCTCCTGTCTCAGCCTCCTAAGTACTGACTGAGATTACAGGTGTGCACCACTATGCCTAGCTTTAAAACTTGTTAAAGAGGGTAGATAAATGAAAGCAAACTTACCTTTGCTAGATGTATACAAGAGTGCTGACTGAAAAGAAACCAGCTGAGTGTCAGTAAGACTCTCCTCCACTGACATCTGCACTGCGTACCCAGCGTCCGGGTTCACGTTGGGCAGAGACAGTAAGTCGGTTGACCGGACAAAGAAGTTCCCATGGAAAGTATGAATGGAAAGCCCTAGAAGAGAAAAAATTACCAAAACAATTTTCAGATACCTACACATAGATAGATACATTGTATTTTGGTCAATTATCAGACAGTAAAAAGCTTCAGATAACATACAATAACTTAGTGAGGTTGAGGGGTAATAGGTATCTTCCTAAATTTCAAAAAAGTTTTTTTGAGTGTTGAGAACAATTTGGGAGTATTTTTAAATGAAGCCAGACGTGGTGGCACATGCCTGTAATCCCAGTACTTGGGAGGCTGCGACAGGAGGATCACAGGTCTGAGACCAGCCTCAGCAATTTAGCAAGACTCTTAGCAACCTAGTGAGACCGTATTTAAAAATAAGAGATAAAAAGGGCTAGGGGTATAGTTCGGGGGTAGGAGGCCCTGAGTTCAATCCTTAGTAACACAAAATAAAATAAAGACATGGACACTTACTTTGACTATAACAATCTCTTAAGAATTTATGCTACAGACATACTCATTTAAAGTAATTTTAAACAGACCTGCATCACAGCAAAAAACTCAAAAAGACCATTAATTGTTATTAGCAGGAAAATAAATAAATTGTGATTTGTTCCTTCTAATGGCTAGGTAGAAATGAAAAACTGTGAGAGAGGTTTATATGAAGTAAAATGAATGCATCTCTAAGGTGTGTTAAGTGAAAATATGTTATTTAGGCAAATAAACCACACTATGCATTTTACATGGAACTGTATCTAAGTAGGTAAATGTACAGAAAATTCTGATATATACCGAAGTGATTATGGTAACTACATAAGGATAGAGTGAAAATGTATGGGTGTGTGACCACGTGTCCCCAGACATGCACACCAGCACAGGAGGAATTTGGCTCTAGCAATAATGAGTTTACAGCCGGGTGTGGTGGTGCACGCTTGTAATCCCAGCATTTGGGAGGCTGAGACCGGAGGATCTGGGTTCGCGGCCAGCCTCAGCTACCTAGTGAGGCACTCTGCAACTTAGTGAGACTCGGTTTCAAAATAAAGAATAAAAAATAGGGCTGGGGGTATGGCTCGGAGGTAGAATGCCCCTGAGTTCAATCCCTACTACCGCAAAAAAAAAAAAAAATGAGTTTACAGCCGGGCGTGGTGGCCCACGCTTGTAATCCCAGCATTTGGGAAGCTGAGACCGGAGGATCAGGGTTCGTGGCCAGCCTCAGCTACCTGGTGAGACACTCTGCAACTTAGTGAGACACGGTTTCAAAATAAAGAATAAAAAAATAGGGTTGGGGGTGTAGCTCGGAGGTAGAATGCCTCTGAGTTCAATCCCCAGTACCGCAAAAAAAAAAAAAGAGTTTACTTTTTTAGAAGAAAAACATGCATATTATTGACTGAAATATACACCAGCTTTAAAATAGTAATCAGAAAGAAAAAGACGGGGTGTAGGTCTGTATATACAAAAATAGGTGTCCAAGACAAGAGGTCTTTCACTACTATTGTTGAAAAAGTAGAATGAAAGTCTGTCAGTAACATAGTTTTATTTCCTTTGGGGACATGGCTTCTTTTTAAAAAAATTAAGATAATTTACATACCATAAAATTCACCATATTGTTATTTGTTAATATATTGACAAGAGTCCCTTTTTTTTTTTTTGTGGTATTGGGGATTGAACTCAGGGGCATTTTACCTCTGAGCTACACCCCCAGCCCTATTTTTTCTTATTCTTTATTTTGAAACCGAGTCTCACTAAGTTGCGGAGTGCCTCACTAGGTAGCTGAGGCTGGCCGTGAACCCGGATCCTCCGGTCTCAGCCTCCCGAATGCTGGGATTACAAGCGTGCGCCCCCACGCCCGGCTGACAAGAGTCCCTATTTTTCAAGTGTTTCTTCTCTCTTTTAATTGCATGGTCTATAATAGCACATTCTACAGTCCGCGAAGGATCCTACAAGGGCAGATCCTCTACGAGGAAGTGAAGTATGTGCACGCTGTCGTAGAGACACTGGCATCTGCTGAGATCGCACTTTGATTCCTGTGTAAAGAGAAGCATCCTCCCACCTTTGGTGCACCGGATCCTCATAACGGCCTCGAAGCCGATCTTGCGGGTGAGGTACCTCTGCAGCTCCTTCTGCAGCTTCTGCACCTGCACTGGGTTGTGCTGATGGTGGTAAGAGGGGTAGTAATAGACGCTCCCTGCCGAGTACCGGGAGACACAGCCTGCAAGAGCACACACACTCTGAATCTGGTGCCATTGTCTGCAGCCCCATGCCAAAGCACCCGCACTGCTTCACTACATTTCTCTCTAACTTCTCAGGATGCCGTCAAAAAGAATATTCCATTCTTTTAAATAACAGTACAGAAATTTCTCTCTCTTCTGATAATTTAGAGAACACGATTCCAATAGATTAGACTGATGAGCTGGGTGTGGTGGTGTACACCTACAGTCCCAGCGACTGAGGCGTAAGGATCGCTGAGTCCACAAGTTGGAGACTAGCCTGGGCATTATAGCAAGACTCCATTCAAAAGGGAAAAACAAAACTGACTTTCTCCAACTCTTTGAAGGGAATAAAAATTCTTTTACCTTGTCGTCTACTTAGAATACCATCCTGCCTGTAATCCTAGCTACTCAGGAAGCTGAGACAGGACACAAGTTTAAGGCCAGCTTCGGGACTTTGGCAAGATCCTGTCTTAAAATAAAATTCAAAAGAAAAGAGCTGGAGATAGAGCTCAGAGGTAGAATGCTTGCTTAGCATATGCAAGCCCTGGGTTCAATTCCTATTTCAAAATAAAAAATAAAAAAAGCTGGGCAAGTTGGTGGCACATGCCTGCAATCCTAGTACTTGGGAGGCTGAGACAGGAAGATTGCAGGTTCAGGAATAGCCTCAGCAATAGTAAGACTCTCATCAACCTAGCAAGATCCTGTTTCAAAATAAAAATAAAATAGGGCTGGGGGTGTAGCTTAGAGGTAAAATAGCCTTGGGTTCAATCCCAAGTACCACACACACAGAAAATAAATACCATTTTGATACTCATTAAAAAATCATTAGGGGCTGGGCACGGTGGTGCATGCACGTAATCCCTGTACTTGGGAGGCTGAGACAGGAAGATCGCAGGTTCATGACCAGCCTCAGCTACAGAAGTGAGGCCCTCCGCAACTTAGTGAGACCCTGTTTCAAAATATAGAATAAAAAATAGGGCTGGGGGTGTAGCTCAGAGGTAGAATGCCTCTGGGTTCAATCCCCAGTATCGCAAAAAAAAAAAAAAAGAAAAAAAGAAAAAACCCAAATCATTAGGGCCGGGCATGGTGGTGCACACATCTGTGTCCCAGTACTTGGGAGACTGAGATAGGAGGATCACAAGCTTGAGGCCAGCCTCAGCAACTAGTGAGACCCTGTTTCAAAATAAAAAGTAAAACAGGGTTGGGGGGTGCAAAAAAAAGTGAATGGATAAATAAATATCATTGGGAAGAACTTACCCAGAGATGCCAAATCAGAATACTGTCCACTGAGAAGGAATAAGTCCACAGCTACCTGCTGACCAGAGCAGTCTAAGGCTAATTTCTTATAGAAGTCAGTGGATGGTGTCAGGTGTATTTCCTGTTAATAAATTACAAAGAGAGATTTTAAAAAATCATTAAATTATCAAAAAATATAAGTATACACCTACATATACCACAGTGTTAACAACAGTTACCTCTGGACATTCTACACAACTCTTTTGCTTTGTAATATAATTTTATTTTATTTTATTTATTTTTGCGGTACTGCGGATTGAACTCAGGGGCATTCTACCTCCGAGCTACACCCCCAGCCCTACACCCCTTTATTTTGAAACCGAGTCTCACTAAGTTGTGGAGTGCTTCACTAGGTAGCTGAGGCTGGCCGCGAACCCGGATCCTCCGGTCTCAGCCTCCCGAATGCTGGGATCACCACGCCCGGCTTGGTTAGGACAATTTCTAACATACTGAACATTTAACAGATTTTAGTTATAACAGTAATGTTTTCCTATAACAAAATTAATATAATAGAAGTATTTCTAAAAGTAAAACAAATAGCATGCCTATAATCCCAGTTCTTGGGAGGCTGAGACAGAAGATTGTAGATTCAAGGCCAGTCTCAGCACCTTAGTGAGATTCTGTTTCAAAATAAAAAAATAAGATACCAATGGGGGAGCCAGGCATGGTGGCGCACGCCTGTAATCCCAGAATTTGGGAGGCTGAGACAGGAGGATCTGGGTTTGCTGCCAGCCTCAGCTACCTAGTGAGGCCCTCCACAACTTAGTGGGACCCTGTTTCCAAATAAAGATTAAAAATTAGGGCTGGGGGTATAGCTCGGAGGTAGAATGCCCCTGAGTTCAATCCTTAATACTGAAAAAAAAAAAAAAAAAAAGGCATGGGTGATTCAGGTAATAAGATCTGTATATTTTTTATAAAAGTGAAACCCTAGGCGGGCATGGTGGCGCACGCCTGTAATCCCAGCATTTGGGAGGCTGAGACTGGAAGATTCGGGTTTTCGGCCAGCCTCAGCTACCTAGTGAGGCCCTCTGCAACTTAGTGAGACCTGGTTTCAAAATAAAGAATAAAAAATAGGGCTGGGGGTATAGCTCGGAGGTAGAATGCCCCTGAGTTCCATCCCCAGTACCGCAAAAAAAAAAAAAAAAAAAGTGAAACCGTTTCCCTCCTTCCCCCCAACTGGAAAAGAATCTGAGAAGTAGCTCTGGTCAGAGCCGCAGAGCACCCGCGCGGAGCTGCTCACACACGCCGCTGCCCACCTTGGCAGAAGATCTTTGGTTGGGCTCCTCGCGAGGCTTCAGGGCCCCCACCCCGAGCGTTGGGAGCTGTGTTTGAAAGACAGACATCCGACCCCCGGTCGGGGACATCAGCTTGAAGGCGGCCTGCAGCGCAGGGCCCAGCGCGCTGTGGGTCTCCAGAGTCTTGGTGAACATCTGCGGCAATGTTTTCAGTAACTCTTGAACAAGCTGCAGAAGTAAAGCAAGACTACAATTATTTATTTTCATAGTCAGTATCACAGAGAAGACATTAAGTCATAATAATGGTCAGAGGATCTGCAGACACCACGGTAAACAATGAAGTCGGTCAAATGACAAGAAAGCCATTTTTTTTTTGCGGTACTAGGGATTGAACTCGGGCATTCTACCTCTGAGCTATACCCCCAGCCCTATTTTTTATTCTTTATTTTGAAACAGGGTCTCACTAAGTTGCAGAGTGCCTCACTAGGTAGCTGAGGCTGGCCGTGAACCCGGATCCTCTGGTCTCAACTTCCCAAATGCTGGGATTATAAGCGTGCGCCACCACGCTCGGCTCAAAAAAGCCATTTTAAGTCGACATAATAAATGCGAAAGCAAGACATCACAATTGAAGCCTTACAGCTCTTGCACACGTGTAGTCCAGCAAGACTGTAAGTCCAAAATGCATACAAAGAGCTCTCAGCCAGAAGCTAGCTGTATTTCAATGCCATGAAACATGGCTTTCTCCATCACTTCTACATCCTCTATTCTTTTACATTCCAAAGTGAGTTTAACTCCTCCCTGTTACGAAATCTAAGATCTCCAGTAACTCTGCCAACGAGTAATATCACTACAAAATAAAAACCAACTACCTCCACAGGTGGCACCCTACAAATGAGGAGGAGTAAGGAGGAATAAACAGCCCCTCTCTGAGCAGAGGCCATGGACATGCTAACTCAGGTGTCACCCTGTGCAGGCGTGCTCGCACACGGAGGACAGTCCCCTCTGACACCTGCTGTTCACCTCGTACTGCAGCATTCCAGGCAGGTAGTAAGAGTTTCTTTTGAACTGACCCCAATGACACTCTGTGAGTCAGGAAAGCAAAGGGCGCGAGCGCAGCCTGGCTTGCGTGCGCCTGCGCAGTCCCCGGCAGCGCCTGACACCCTCCCAGCTTCCCAGAGGGACGCGGCTGCCTCGCGGCTGCTCCTGTCCGGGGTCTCTCCTCTGCATAAGCAGCTGGCTGCAGCAGGCTTAGAAAAGATTGGAACTTAACGAATCTAGTGAACTCAGACTAGAGCAAATATAAATGCTACCTAGCTTAGAAATGTCAAAGAAAGCAGCATATTTTACTTAAATGTCATTTCAAAAATATGCCTTCAATATTTCAATTAAGTATGTCCAGTAGGAAAATGTGGCTTACCTCTTTACTTTCATTTAAGTTTACTAATAAGTTCTCTGGCATAGGTATAAAAACATCTGAAAGAATAAACAAATATTTATTGTAAACAAAATTAATTGTTAAGTATGTTCCAAATCCATGACACTGAGGCAACTGACCACTTCATACTTAGCACAAAGCCACCTCCCACGCTATTCCAGCACTGTCTACCTGTGTCCATGAGCCACCAGAGGGACACTGGCTCAGGTACACGCCTGGATGAGGCTAATGGCCTTCTGATGAGAAATCACTGATCTGTGACATTCATAAGGGACTGTGCAAGTGCTCTGCTTCTTAGGTTAAAGACAACCATTTACACTCTCTTTTATTTTTATTTTTATTTTTGTGGTACTGGGGGTGGAACCCAGAAGCATTCTACCTCTGAGTTACATTCCCAGCCCTATTTTTTACTCTTTATTTTGAAACAGGGTCTCACTGAGTTGTGGAGGGCCTCACTAAGTAGCTGAGGCTAGCCACAAACCCGGATCTCCCGTCCCAGCCTCCCAAGTACTGGGATTACAGGCATGTAGAACCACATCCAGCCTTTTTTTGGTGGTACTAGAGATTGAAGCCAGGGGCATTCTATCCCTTACCTACACCCCCAGCCCTATTTTATTATTTTATTTTATTTTTTTGTGGTGCTGGGTATTTTACCCAGAGGCATTCTACTTTCGAGCTATACCCCCAGTCCAAGTTTATTTCTCACAAGGAAACAGGATCTCACTAGGTTGATGTGAGTCTTTTGCTGAAGCTGTCCTTGAACCTGAAATCCTTCTGTCTCAGCCTCCCAAGTACAGAGATTATAGGTGTGTGCTACCACATCCAGTTTCTTATTTTTTATTTTGAAACAGGGTCTCACTAAGTTCCTGAGGCTGGCTTTGAACTTGCGATCCTCCTGTCTCAGCCTCCCAAGTAGTGAAAATACAGGTGTGCGCCACCAGGCCCAGCTATGTGACTCCTTTAGATAAGCGCTCAGGACTCACATTTACTCCTGTTTAGGAATTAAATACCCTTCCTTAGATGGGATCAGGGCATTCTACCTCCTAGCTACACCCCCAGCCTGAGGTTTTTTTTTTTTTTTTTTTTTTTTGCGGTACTGGGGATTGAACTCAGGGGGCATTCTACCTCCGAGGTATACCCCCAGCCCTATTTTTTATTCTTTTTATTTTGAAACCGGGTCTCACTAAGTTGTGGAGGGCCTCACTAGGTAGCTGAGGCTGGCCGCGAACCCGGATCCTCCGGTCTCAGCCTCCCGAATGCTGGGATTACAAGCGTGCGCCACCACGCCCGGCTCCCAGCCTGATTTTTTATTCTTTATTTGAAACAGGGTCTCACTAAGTTGCAGTGGGCCTCATTAAGTAGCTGAGGCTGGCCGAAAACCTGGATCCTTCAGTCTTAGCCTCCCAAATACTGGGATTACAGCATGTGCCACCATGCCTGACTCCTTAGTCCTATTTTTTATTCTTTAGTTTGAAACAAGGTCTCACTAAGTTGAGGAGGGTCTAAGTAGCTGAGGGCTGGCCTCGAACCCAGATCCTCTGGTCTCAGCCTTCCAAGTACTGGGATTACAAGCCTGTGCCACCATGCCCAGCTTGTTTATTTATTTTATTTTTATTTTTTGTGCTACTAGGGATTGAACCCAGGGGCATTCTACCTCTAAGCTACATCCCATGCCCTATTTTATTTTTTTTATGTGAAAACAGAGTCTTGCTAAGTTGCTCAGGCTGGCTGTGAACCTATGATCTTCCTATCTCAGTCTCCAAAGTACTGGGATTACAAGTGTGTGCCACCACACCAGCTATTTGTTTTTATTTATAAAACATAAGGTTTATTATGAAGTTTGTAAAAATAAATAAATAAATAAATAAAATGAAATGAAACATTAAGTGTTTACTTTAGCTGTCATATGAAAATTTTACAGTCTACTCTTTAGGCTTCTTTCTGTATTTCTTTAAAAACATGTTATAAGCCGGGTATGGTGGCGCACACCTGTAATCCCAGTACTTGGAAGGTTGAGACAGGAGAATCGCAGGTTCTAGTGAAACCTCAGCAAGTAGTGAGACTCTCAGCAACCTAGCAAGACCCTGTATCAAAATAAAATTAAAATTGGGCTGGGGATGTAGCTTGGAGATAGAATACCCCTAGGTTCAATCCCCAGTACTAAAAAGATAAATATATATATATTTTTTTGCGGTACGCTTGTAATCCCAGCATTCGGGAGGCTGAGACCGGAGGATCTGGGTTCGTGGCCAGCCTCAGCTACCTAGTGAGGCACCCCGCAACTTAGTGAGACTCGGTTTCAAAATAAAGAAAAAAAAAAAAAAAAGGGCTGGGGGTATAGCTCAGAGGTAGAATGCCCCTGAGTTCAATCCTCAGTACCACAAAAAAAAAAAAAAAAAAAGGCCAGGTGTGGTGGCGCACACTTGTAATCCCAGCATTTGGGAGGCTGAGACTGGAGGATCCAGGTTCACGGCCAGCCTCAGCTACCTAGTGAGGCACTCTGCAACTTAGTGAGACCCTGTTTCAAAATATAGAATAAAAAAAAAATAGGGCTGGGGGTGTAGCTTGGAGGTAGAATGCCCCTGAGTTCAATCCCCAGTACTGCAAAAAAAAAAAAAAAAAAAAAAAGTTGTAACAAACCAGGAGAAGTGGGAGAAGTGGGGCACACATGAAAATTCAATACTTGGAAGACTGAGACAGAAGGATCTCAAGTTCAAGGACAGCCTCAGCATCTTAGCAAGACTCTGTTTTAAAATAAAAAGGGCTTGAGCTCAGCCTCAACAACTCAGCAAGACTCTTAGCAACCTAGTGAGACCATTTCAAAACAAAAAAAATAAAGCCAGGCATGGTAGCTCATGCTTGTAAACTCAGTAGTTGGGAGGCTGAGACAGAAGGATCAAAGGTTCAAGGAGAGCCTCAGCAAGTAGTGAGACTCTCATCAATCAACAAGACCCTGTTTCCAAATAAGAAATAAAATTGGGCTGGGGATATAGCCTGGAGGTAGAAGGCCCCTGAGTTCCACTCCCAGTACCACCACAAAAAAAATAAGTAAATAAAATAAAAAAATAAAAAGGGCTAGGAGTGTAGCTCAGAGGTAATGTCCTTGGGTTTAATCAAAAAAGAAAAGGAAACCGGGTGTGGTGGCGCAAGCTTGTAATCCCAGTACTTGGGAGGCTGAGACTGGGGGATTGGGTTTCACAGCCAGCCTCTGCTACTTAGGCCCTCCGCAACTTAGTGAGACCCTGTTTCAAAATAAAAAAATAAAAATAGGACTGGGGGTATAGCTTGGAGGTAGAATGCCTCTGAGTTCAATCCCCAGTACCACAAAAAAAAAAAAAAAAAAAAAAAAAAAAAAAAAAGGAAAGGAGAAAGGAGGGAAGGGAAGAAAGAAAGGAAAATAAGAGAGAGAAGATGTAGCCAGGTGTGGTGGTGCACATTTGTAATCTCAGTATTGGGAGGCTGAGACAGGAGGATCACAGGTTCAAAGCCAGCCTCAGCTACTTAGTGAGTCCCTCCTCAACTTTTCTTTTTTTTCTACACCTTCAGCCCTATTTTTTATTCTTTATTTTGAAATAGGGTCTCACTAAGTTGTGGAGGGCCTAAGTAGCTGAGGCTGACCATGAACCTGGGATCTTTTAGTCTCAGCCTCCCAACTACTGGGATTACAAGTGTGTGCCACCATGCCCGGCTCCCAGCCCTTTTTGTTTTTTGTTTGGAAACAGAATCTTCCCTAGGTTGCTGAGAGTCCTGCTATGCTGCTGAGGCTGTCCTTGAACCTGTGATCCTACTGTCTAGTCTCCCAAGTACTGGGATTACAGGCATGTGCCACCATACCCAGTGGGAGGTGACATCTTATTGTGCTTTTCATTTGTATATGCCTGATAACTCGTAATATACGGACTTACCAAATTTGTCTACAGAGATTTTTTGGGGGGGTGCTGAGAATTGCCTTGTGCAAGCTAAGCACACACATGTTCTCACTGAACTACACCTCCAGCCTTGAGAATATTGTGGGACTGAGTGGAGAAATGTCTATTCAAATCCTTTACCCAGTCACTAATTAGGCTGTCTGTCTACTTATGAAAACATACAAGTTCTTTAGGTAATCTATATACAAATCTTCTCTCAGGTATAATTTGCAAATATTTTCTACACATAGTAGACTCAAACCATACACTAATTTGCCAAGTAGTCATGAAATACTTCTAAAATTGAAAATGCAGCCCGGTGTGGTGGCGCACGCTTGTAATCCCAGTACTTGGGAGGCTGAGACAGAATCACAGGACAGCCTCAGCAAGTAGTGAAATTCTTATCAACCTAGTGAGACTGTTTCAAAATAAAAATAAAACAGGGCTGGGGGAATAGTTTGGAGGCAGAATGCCTCTGGGTTCAATCCCCAGTACCAATAAATAAATAAATAAATTAAATAAAATAAAATTGAAAATTCCTAAGGCAGTTCAATAAGTTTAAGTATATAACATACCTTCAATATCTGAAACTATTAGCATCTGCGGTTGAGAGAGACCTTCTTGAAGACTATAGAAATGAATTGTGCTGTCAAATGTCATGAAGCCAATCTTTGTTCTAGTGTTGCCAGGAAGCCTAAAAACAAGGTCAGAGGAGTGTTTTATCAAGTTTTCCCACACTTATGTACATAAAATATCTGCTAGGCATTACATGTAAATATCTACTTTAGTCTTATGGAAACTGGCCCAATATAAACAAATGTTTAAACCACCCAATGTTTATCTACCATGAAAACATTTCCTCGTCAAATGGAAAATACTACACATAAGCCAAGTAACTAATGAACACCAGGAATAATACAGCAACCCCAAGCCTGTTACTTCTACATAAGGTTAGACAGAATTACGTAGGAATCAGCATGTGAAAACCCGGCCGGACAGCATCGACAGGCCTTGGTCGATGGCCTGACTTGAGGACGGCTCCAGTGGTGGAGCGCCTGCCTCGCCTGCTCAAGGCCGAGGTGCACCCCAGCACCGCCAACACCCCAAAAAGCAACCACACACCTACTCTGAAAGGTAATGTGGATTTAAGCAGTGAATCTCTTTAAAATATTTGCACAAACCTCTTTTTATATTGTTCAGTGCATTTAAGAACAAAAAGGAGCAAAGCATCTGTTTAAAAAACAACTCCACCGTAGAGAGCTGCAGTTTCCAGTTTCTTTCTTTTTTTTTTTTTTGCGGTACTGGGGATGGAACCTGGGGGCATTCTATCTCCGAGCTACAGCCCCAGCCCTATTTTTTTATTCTGAAACAGGGCTCACTAAGTTGCGGAGTGCCTCACTAAGCAGCTGAGGCTGGCTGCAAACCCAGATCCTCCAGTCTCACCCTCCCAAGTGCTGGGATTACAAGCGTGTGTCACCACTCCCGGCAGCTGCGTTTCTTAAGGAGAAGGAAACTAGCCTCAATCTTCCTGAGGG
>PVLC010044646.1:0-12091 GCA_004027655.1 Graphiurus murinus | reverse complement strand
AAAAAAAAAAAAAAAAAAAAAAATAGGGTTGAGAGCCGGGTGTGGTGGCGTACACTTGTAATCCTAGCATTTGGGAGCTGAGACTGGAGGATCCCATTTCGAGGCCAGCCTCAGCTACCTAGTGAGGCACTCCGCAATTTAGTGAGACCCTGTTTCAAAATAAAGAATAAAAAATAGGGCTGGGGGTATAGCTTGGAGGTAGAATGCCCCTGAGTTCAATCCCCAGTACCGGGAAAAAAAAATACGGTTGGGAGCCGGGTGTGGTGGCGCACGCTTGTAATCCCAGTACTTGGGAGGCTGAGACCAGAGGATCCGGGTTCGCGGCCAGCCTCAGCTACTTAGTGAGGTCCTCCACAACTTAGTGAGACCCTGTTTCAAAAATAAAGAATAAAAAATAGGGCTGGGGTTGTAGCTCGGAGGTAGAATGCTTCTGGGTTCCATCCCCAGTACCGCAAAAACAAAACAACAACAAAAAAACAGGGTTGGGGTGTAGCTCAGATGTAGAATGCCCCTGGGTTCAATCTTTAGTACCACAACAACAACAAAAAAAGGATGGAGCTACCCAGTCCATCCAGCGTGGAGGAAGTGCTTAAGGAATGAGGTCTCATCATCTTTAGGGGCCTGGGGATGTTCTCAGAATTCCCTGAAACTCCTCCACTCCCACGATGTGTCTGTGTACCATAAGCACCTGATAAATAAGTGTTATATTGCAATTAGGAGACTGGGGTTACCTTTGGAAATTTGGCAATGTCTGGAGGCATTTTTGGTTGTCTCACCTGGTGGGGGGAGTTGCTACCAGCATCTGATGGAAGGCCAGGGATGTTACAAAACATCCTGCAATGTGCAGGTCAGCGACTCCCGGACAAGGAGTTTTCTAGCTTCAAGTGTCACTAGTGCCAAGGTTGAGAACCTGTGAGCCATGGTTCTGATCAGGGTCTCAGGGGCCACCCTTAGAAGTCCCAGAGGAAGAAAGAGCCCAGTTCGGAGTCACAGTTCTCTTTGCCCTCCCCAGGGTCCTCCGAACCTGCATGCCTGACACAGCCCATTGGCACTCTCCTGGAAAGCATAGGCAGCATTGAGACAGCAGTCCTCCAAGCTGACACCACCCCCTAGGAGGCCTTTGCACCTGCCAGTGGCTTCCTCATACTGGTTGAAGCAGAGCACGGGGCCTGAGCCTGTAACGACCAGGACCAGGGGGTGGGTGGGTGGTTAGGGGTGTGGGGGGCCTGGGCACCCCTGGGGATAGCTGGGCCCTCACCCACTCACCTGTGGCTGGCAGGGTGAGCAGCAGCAGCAGCAGCGGCTGAGGGGCCTGCACTCGGGCGGTCATGTTAGCACTGTGCCCCTGAACCCCGATCACTGAGGAGGTCTGGCTTTATCTGGGCTGACCTGCTTCAGGAAAAGAGGAACCCGCCGGCCACAGGAGGAACTGGGAGGGTAGTGCAGCTCTGACCTCTCTCCCTTGTCCCCTCTGCCTCCTCCTCTTCTTTCCCCTCCCTATTTCCTGTGTCACCCTTGGTCCTGTTTTCTTTGTCATCCAATCCTCAGAATCTCCCCTTCCTGCTCTGCCCCACTTCACTCTACCCAGCGGCCTTTCAGTGTTCAATGGATGCTCCTTTAGACAAATTCTCACTGAAGGGCAATGGAACCTGAGGGTTGTGAGCAAGATGAACCTTGTGGCTGTGCCTTGGACAGGTCACTTGGACCACCTCCCAGAGCCTGTTTCCCTATATGTAAAATGCATAACCTCGATGGCGATGACAGGCTCAGCCTCATAGGGGCGATGAACAAGGAGAAAGAGTGCGGCCCTCCTCATGGGGTGCAGGAGACATGAAGCAATTGCTTCATCCTCCAACCTGACTTAACCCCGCCCTTCCTTTTCCTAAAAGTGAGGTTCCCTGTGGTCAGCATCTGTGGGGAGGTCACCACAAAGGAAGTAAGAAGGGGAAGTGGCATGGTGTGGGAAAGGATTCAGAATTGGGGTTCTCCATGCTCTGGGGCCCAGCTGAGATTACCTCCAGGCCAATCAGCTCCTATTCCATCAGGAACAACCCCCCTCCTCTTTTTTTTGTACAGGGGATTGAACCCAGGGGCATTGTACCTACAAGCTACACCCTTATCCTTTTTAATTTTTTTTTTTGTACTAGGGATTGAACCCAGAGGCATTCTACCTCTGAGCTATACTCCTAACCCGTTTATTTATTTATTTATTTATTTATTTATTTATTTATTTATTTATTTATTTATAAACAGGGTCTCACTAAGTAGCAGAGGGTCTCATAAGGTTGCTGAGGCTGGCTGTGAACCTGCAATCCTGTCTCAGCCTTCCAAGTACTAGGATTACTAGCGTGCGCCACCACACCCGCCAGCTACCCTTCTTGGATATCCCTGTTACTCTTTAGTCCAGTGTTTCTCAAACCTTAGGGAGCAACAGAGTCACCAGAGGACTTGATAAAAGTGCACACTGCTGGGCCCCACCCCAGTTTCTGATTCCCTAGGTGTGGAGTATGAATCAAGAATGTGTTTTGAGCCGGGTGTGGTGGCACACGCTTGTAATCCCAGCATTCGGGAGGCTGAGACCGGAGGATCCGGGTTCGCGGCCAGCCTCAGCTACCTAGTGAGGCACTCCGCAACTTAGTGAGACCCTGTTTCAAAATAAAGAATACAAAATAGGGCTGGGGGTGTAGCTTGGAGGTAGAATGCCCCTGAGTTCAATCCCCAGTACCGCAAAAAAAAAAAGAGAATGTGTTTTGAGCGAGGAGTGGTGGCACACACCTGTAATCCTAATACTTGAGAAGCTGAGACAGGAGGATCACAGGTTTGAGGACAGCCTCAGCAATTTAATGATACCCTCAACAACATGATGAGAACCTGTCTCAAAATAGAAAAAGCAAAATTATAGCTGAAGGTGTGGCTCAGAGGTAGAATGCCCCTGGGTTCAATACCAAGTACAAAAACAAAAAACAAACAAAAAACATGGATTTCACTGAGGTACAGTGGTACACACCTGTAATCCCAGCTACTCGTGACTATAATCTGGGTACTTCAGGAAACTGAAGCAGAAGGAATGCATGTCTGAGGCCAGCCTGGGCAACTTAGCAAGACCCTATCTCAGAAAAAAAAAAGAGTAGAAGATATAGCTCAGTGGTAGAATGGCCCTGGGTTCAATCCCCATACTGTAAAACACACACACACACACACACACACACACACACACACACACACCTAGAATTGCAGTGGTACATACCTGTAATACTAGTACTTGGGAGACTGAGACAGAAGGATCGCAGATTTGAGGAGAGACTCAGCAATTTAGTGAGACTCTGTATCAAAATAAAAAAGGGCTGGGGGTGTAGTTTGGAGGTAGAACACCTTTAAGTTCAATCCCTAGTACCAAAAATAAAAGAATGTGAATTTCTCCTTTTTTTTGTGGTACTGTGGATTGAACCCAGGGGTGTTCTACCTCTGAGTTACACCCCCAGTCCAATTTTATTTTATTTTTAAAATTTTGAACCAGGGTCTAAGTTGCTGAAGGCCTCATTAAGTTGCTGAGGCTGGTCTTGAACCTGTAATCTTCCTGTCTCCGCCTCCCAAGTATTGGGATTACAAGTGTGCACCACCATGCCCAGCTAAGATTGTGAATTTCTAACAAACTCCCATGTGCTGCTGGTCTGGGAAGCCACACTCTTGAGAGTTGCCCCTAATCCCTCATTACTTTTCTTTGTAGGTCTCATCTAGAGAAAATAATTCTACATGTTCTTTGTTTTACTGTTAATAATTTCCCTTTCAGCCCAATTTCTTTGCAGGTAAAACTTGGCTTCACAGACTTTTTTCATAAACCCTAATGAGTGAAATTACAGAGATTTACTTATTTGTTTATTTTTATTTATTTTGGTATTGGGGATTGAACCCAGGGGCATTCAACCTCTGAGCTATATCCCCAACCATTTATTTATTCAATTGTTAATTAATTTATTTATTGTGCTACTGGGGATTGAACCCAGAGGCATTCTACGTCTGAGTTACACCTCCAGTCATATTTCTTTCTTTCTTTCTTTTTTTTTTGTAGTACTGGAGATCGAACCCAGAAACATTCTATCTCCGAACTATACCCCAGTCTGATTTTATTCTTTTATTTTGAAACAAGGTCTCACTAAGTTGCAGAGGACCTCACTGAGTTGCTGAGCCTCTGATCCTTCTGTCTCAGCCTCCCAAGTACTGGGATTACAAGTATGTGCCACCACACCCAGCTTCTATTTCATTTTTATTTTGAAACAGGGTCTCATTAAATTGCGGAGGGCCTCACTAAGTTGCTGAGGCTGGCCACAAACCTGTGATCCTCTAGTCTCAGCCTCCCAAGTACAGGGATTATAAGTGTGCGCCACCACACCCAGCTCCTTTTTTTGTTTTGTTTTGTTTTGAAACAGGGTCTCACTAAGTTGTGCATTCCACTACACCCAGCTCAGAGCCTACTTTAAAAACAACAATCTTAGCCAGGTGTATTGTTGCATCCCTGTACTTGGAAGGCTAAGACAGGAGGATTGCAGGTTTGAGGCCAGCCTCAGCAATTTAGTAAGGCCTTCCACAACTTAATGAGACCTTGTTTCTAAATAAAATAAGGCTGGGGGTATAGCTTAGAGGTAGACTGCCCCTGGGTTCAATCCTTAGTACCACAAACAAAACCCAGTCTTTTTGGCTGGGGATATAGCTCAGTGGTAGACCACTTGCCTAGCATATCCCAGGCCCTGGGTTGCATCTCCAGCACTGCAAAATATAAAAAAAAAAATAATAAAAACAATCTTTTAAACAAACAAACAAAAAAGAGCTTGAGGAAGATAGAGAAGCAATACCTCATTCTTCCTGCATTCCCTGAGAAAAGAAATACCATCCTACAAATTAAAACAAGATAAAATAATTTGGTCAGCCATTATAAACAAAAGTTCCTCAAGAATACTGCTCTTGTTTGCTGGGCGATAAGGTGTGTGTTAATATTTGTATCCATTACAGATGTACTCTGTTCTCTGAGAATATAAGCCTATCTCAGAATGTTTGCTTTGAACAAAGGGGTCTTGTTAAGATTTTAAGACTAGCTGTCAACGCTGTTATCCGATGAAAACAAACTCCCCAAGAAACCTGCAATTCTGTCTGACTGCTTTAGTTAATCATCTGTTGCCCTGGTAATAATGTTTAATCAATATTTCCTTTGTTCCTAAACTGCATAGATTCTCATAGGATTCCCTGTGGATGAGGATTGTTGGCACTTTCATTTTGTCTCCCACACATGTTTAGGCATTAAAATGACTCAGCAGATTCCTTAAACAGTCTTGTTTTATTTAATTATTACATTACTGTCTGATAGAATGTATTTATCTGTTTCTTGTCAGTCTCCCTCCCTACTGCCTCCACAAAGGCAGGGTTTTTTTTGTTTGGTTTGTTAACTACTGGGTCTCCGGGGCAATAGACAGATACCAGCAAACAGTAGATGCTCAATAAACAATTGCTGACTCAATAGATGAAACCAACCAAACTTGAGATTCTGGTAAGTGCTAAGTGAAACAGTCTGAGGTGGAGAGGAAACTTTTTGGCATCTCCTTGGGTGATAAATTGTATTTCAAGTGCTGGGACCAGATATCACTATCTAGAGGGGGTACATGAGGAGAAGGGAAATCTCAGGGGAAGTCCAGCATTTCAAGGTTTGGAGAACTGGGAGAGGCCAGCCCAGTACTGAGCAGGAAGGGCTTACAGAGGAAAATGAAACAAAGGTAGGGTGGTTTTTTTTTGTTGTTTCCCTTAGGCTAGCACGTTCAATCTACGCCCCTCATACATTTTCTCATTATTAGGTCTCAGTCATTTTCTTTCTCTTTCTCTCTCTCTCTCTTGCAGAACAGAGGATTGAACCCAGGGGCATTCTACCCTCCGAGCTACACGCCCATCCTTACATTTTATTCTTTATTTTGAAATAGGGTCTCACTAAGTAGCTGAGGCTGGCCCCGAACCTACAATCCTCCTGTCTCAGCCTTCCAAGAACTGGGATTACAAGCGTATGCTACCAAGCCTGGCTGTTTTGTTTTTAAGCCTATGTGCACAGTCCTGGACTAATGATCTTGTGTGTGTGCACACACATGGTATTTGGGATTGAACCCAGGGGCATTCTACCTCTGAGCTACACTCCTAGCCTTATTTTATTCTTTATTTGGAAACAGGGTCTCACTAAGTTGTAGAGGGCCTTGCTGAGGCTATCCTTGAACCTGTGATCCTCCTATCTCAGTCTCTAAGTACTAGGATTACAGGTGTGCACCACCAGGCCTGGTTCTTTACTTTTTATGTTGAAATGAGGTCTAAGTTGCTGAGGGTCTCACTAAGTTGTTGAGGCTGGCCTTGAACCTGTGATTCTCCTGTTTCATCCTCCCAAATACTGGGATTATAGTTATGCCACCATGTCCGGCTGACCTGATAGTCTCTTATGAACAAGCTCACATTTATGCTGGATCACACAGCCTCTCAGACATTATCACTCAGTCATTTTCTCTGCTACTGATCCCCAGTTTTGCTAGTCTCCTGATAATAGTTTCACACACATACTGAGTCTTTTAACTTGTCTCATTTGGTATATCGCCTCTCACCAGTCAGTTCTGCACGTACATATACAGTCACCATTTTATGACATGAGCCATTTCATTTGGCCTGCCATTTTCTCACATACACAACTAGTCACTGATTTGCAGTCACCACTAACTAGACTCACATGAAGTTTCTCTCTCTCACACACACACACACACACACACACACACACACACACAAGTCATCCTCAATCAGCTTCTACCATACTGAGTGTGTGTGTGTGTTTTACTGGGGACTGAGCCCAGGGGCATTCTACCTCTGAGCTACATACCCAGCCCTATTTTTTTTTTTTGCGGTACTGGGGATTGAACTCAGGGGCATTCTACCTCCAAGCTACACCCCCAGCCCTATTTTTTTTTTTGGTGGAACTGGGGATTGAACTCAGGGGCATTCTACCTTCGAGCTATATCCCCAGCCCTATTTTTTATTCTTTATTTTGAGACTGAGTCTCACTAAGTTGCGGAGTGCCTCACTAGGTAGCTGAGGCTGGCCTCGAACCCGGATCCTCCGGTCTCAGCCTCCCGAATGCTGGGATTACAAGCGTGCGCCACCACGCCCGGCTCCCTATTTTTTATTCTTTATTTTGAAACCGAGTCTCACTAAGTTGTGGAGTGCCTCAACTAGGTAGCTGAGGCTGGCCGCGAACCTGGATCCTCTGGTCTCAGCCTCCCGAATGCTGGGATTACAAGCATGCGTCACCACGCCCGGCTCCCTATTTTTATTTTTTATTTGGAAACAGAGTCTCACTAAGTAACTGAGGCTGGCCACAAACCTGCGATCCTCTGGTCTCAGCTTCCCAAGTACTGGTATTACTAGTGTGCACCACCACACCTGGCCCACCCTTTTTATTCCGAAGCAGGATCTCACGAAGTTGCTGAGGCTGGCCTCAAATCTGCAATTTTCCTGTCTCAGCTTCTGAAGTACTGGGATTACAAGCTTGTGCCACCACACCCAGCTTGTGGGTTAGTTTTATGAAACATTTCATGGACTCACACACTCTCAGACACTGCTCGGTTGTCACATCTCTCTCTTGCTGTCGCTGATGTCCAGCACTTGCCACTGCTGATGTTTCACAAATAGTTCCTCCTCTCTCTCAGATAGTCCCTTGGTCTCTTGAGAATCTATGGAGAGGCTGTAGCCTGAACAGTAAGCCAGTTTGCCATGAGTGTCATGGATTATCCCGGCCACAGCCACCCTTCATTTCTTAGTCTTTACCACAGTCTCTGTGAAGCCTTTGCATATACACATGCTAACTGTCTTCGTCTCAGTCGCCTCTTGCTCTCACAGTTATTTTCTCTCACATAATCAACTTTTCACACACACTCCTACGACTTTAGCTGATGCTCCAGTCTCAGTTTCACACACAAGCCATTTTTCAAACTCGGAGTCGCCTGTTTACATAGAATGATGTTTCTCACCTGCATGTAGTCCCTGACAATCTCCTCCAGTTGCCTGCCCACAGTCTTTCACACATGGTTTTGGTTACTAGGTCTGTCTAGCTCATGCTCACCATCAGTCTGTCAAATAGTGACTTATCTCTCATACATACCATTGCAGGTACCTGTATTTTTTCTCTGTGGTACTGGGGATTGACCTCAGAGGTGTTTCACCTCTGAGATACACCCCCAGACCTTTTTTACTTTGAAACAGTATCTCAGTAATTTGCTGAGGGACTTGTTAAGTCGCTGAGGCTGGTCTCAAACCTTTGATCCTCCTGTCTCAGCCCCCCAAAGTACTGGGATTACAGATGTCTGCCACTGAGCCTGGCTTCTTGAACAGTATCATATTCATTCAGTCTTTTTTTTTTTTTTTTTTTTTTTTGCAGTACTGGGGAGGAGCATTCTACCTCCAAGGTACATCCCCAGCCCTATTTTTTAGTCTTTATTTTGAAACAGGCTCTCACTAAGTTGCAGAAGGCCTCACTAAGTAGCTGAGGCTGGCCACGAACCCGGATCCTCTGGTCTCAGCCTCCCAAGTACTGGGATTACAAGCATGTGCCACCACTCATTCAGTCTTAATTGAGTTTCTGAAACACAGCCACAATATCTCACATAGGCACACTGTCAAAAGTTTGTGGTGGCAACTACTGCCTTTTTCTCACATGCAGGAGAAATCACAATTGCAGCTTTCCACAAGTCCTCTCACCATGCCTGATAACCAATTGGCAGTCTCTACTACTGTTTCTGATACACACCATCACGCTATTTCTCTCACAACTGACCTTGTACTCTCATTACCTTTCACGCAAAGTCAAATCTATCACACTCAGCTTGTCCTGAACACATCATGGGAAAAAAATGCCAGCAGCCTCCAGCAACACCTTTAAAAATATATATTTACAGGAACAATTCCCCATTCTCTGGGACTCTTAGAAAAAAGGACCATTTTTGGGGAAGTAAAACAAACAGAGGAGACGAGTGTAGCACCGTCCCCCAAATCACCAACCCCCAGGTCCCCAGGCCTGGGCTGGGCCGGTGTTGACAGGAGGTGAGCTCAGGCGTTTTTTGAACCCACCCTCTCCAGTCTAGAATTGAGACAAGATAGGCTTTATGTCCCCCATTCCTCCCTCCCAACTCCAGGGACACTTAAAAGGGTCCTTTGTACCCGCCCGCAGGAAATTGGGGGGCTGGGAGGGAGGGAGCTGAAAATACACGTTTGGTATCAAAAATAAACACTTGGGGGCAGCAGGAAGACCCCCCCCAAATCCCTTCCTTCCCTCCCACCCACCCACCCCATCAGATATAGGAAGAGATGCCTCCCTCTCCCCTATTGAAAACCCCGTTTAAAAATAGATTATACTATCAAAATGGCAGGGGGTGGGAGACAGGGAGACCTGGAGTACTGATTGGAGGGGCCCCCCAGACGGGGACTACCCCCAGAAAAACCCTCCATTGGGAGGTAACAGGCAGGACACCAGGGAGTTTGGCAGACAAAGGAATGGCTTCTCAGGGGGGAGAAGAAAAGGGTTATTTCTCCCCGGCCAAAATGGTGGTTGAGAAAAGGACAAGCTGTCTGAGAGAAAGGCTAGGGAGGTGGAATTCCTCTTCCAGGGGTGTGATCCTTTCTTGGCCAAGATTCCCAAACCCTTAAACCCTTCAGATTCTTCCTGGACCCTTGGGTATGGCCAGGGAAAATGAAACAAACTGGTTCTTCTACCCACACCCCTAAATGGGAACAGGGCTCCCTTATCTCCCCAAGGGCAGGCTGAGAAATAAATAAAGAAAGGTCCTTCTCAAGCCAGACCCGGATTGTCTTGACTGGGGGAAAAAAGTGGAGAGATAGGGGAGATGTCTGAATCATTCCCCTAAAAGGGCTGCGCCAGGATCCTCCAAGTGGCCTTCAAAAAATAAATAAATAAACCGCCCCTACCACTGAAGTAGGAGACGTGTAAGGGCGGCCACTAGGGGACTGACGAGGAAAAAGAAAAGAGAAGAGAGAAGAGAGAAGTTGTGGGTTTTCGGTGGAGGCATTGGTGAGAGATTCCTCTTCTCAGGAATCCCCACCCCACCACAACCAAAGCACAAGTCTGTCAGTTGAACTATGTTTCTCCTTGAGATGGCTGGCTGGAGAGAAGAAGTTCAGGGCCACGGATGGAGTGACCCCAGAAGTGGGTGGTAGTGGTGGTAGTCATGGCTTCTGGGGCCCTGGGGAGAGCACCACGGGGGTCGAGAGGCCATCCACGCTGATGGAAGGGATGTGCACCTGGGCGCTGCCACTGGATGGAAACTGGGAGCAGAAATAGGGAGAGGTCACAGATAGGAGCCATGCTGGCATCTCTCACCCTCTCCAAGCCGGGGGAGGGGATCCTACCTGGAAGGAGAGCTTGGCCGGGCTGCGGGGCGCGATGGGGCTCAGAGTGCTCCAGAAGTGGATGCTGGGCGGCAGCGAGCTGGGCGTCAGCAGCACCGGGGTCTGCGGGCAAGGGGCGGTCAGAGCAAAAGTGAGCCGAAGGCAACAGGTGGGAGGATGGAAGGAACGTGGTCTGGACCCTGGCACCCATTTCCCACTGAGACTTCCAGAGTCAATCAAAAGGTCACAGACCTAGACTTTAACTCCTAAGGCCACGCCCGCAACATCTCTCTGACTCTGCCCACACATTCCCTCCCAACTCCCGAGAGCCCACCTCCATTTGCTGAGACCTCACTCACTGGGCAAGACCACCCACCAGGCTATCTATATGCTGCTCCAGAACTTCCCGAGTCTCCAGCCTACCAGCCCAGGAACAAACTCCCACTCCTAAGTCCTACCTGTATAACTCAGTGAGCAAATCCCAGACTAGAAAGCCCCTGTCGGGTTCCTTCAACCCTGCCTCATCCAGAAAGTTTCCAAGGAAAGAATCCGGACCCCTCACTCCCCACAAAGTCCCTAGACCTGTCTTCCTTATTCTAGCCAACCTCAGCTCAATCATACCGGAGAGCTCCACTTTTCTAAGAACACATTGGCCCGCCTTTAATTGCTGTCAGTCATCCGCCATGGGCCAATCCTATCCGTCTTGGCTGCTAGCCCCGCCCCCTGCAGACACTCACCAACGTATGCGTAGGTAGCAGGGACGGCGTCAGCGCCGGCCCTGGCGCCTGCACACCAGAGCCAGTTCCTGATCCTGGAGTCCGTTCAGGTCCTGGCCCACCCAGCAGGCTCGGGCTGAGAGGAAGCTCCAGGTCCCGGGGCTTCCGGCCCTTCTGTGGCTGGGTGGTCTCAGTGGTGGAGGCCGTGAGGCCACCCACCTGTGCTGTAGTTTCCATAACAACCGCGGGCAACCGGGCGGGCACGCCCTCAGAGGGAGGGACTTCCGGTCCGGCCTTGGCAGCTTCAGGCACAAACCCCATTTCCCCTACGGCTCCCAACTCTTCCTTGGGCCCCTCCACTTTTACTTCAGGAGGTAGTGGCCGGCCCAAACCTGGCTCCACATTCAGCTCTTCTGCTTTCAGGTTTGGGGCCTCGGGCGGGGTCAGGATGACCTGGGAGAGGATTGGGCAAAAAGGGCGCGCGCATAAGGATGGTTGGGGTAGAGAACCTTTCTCCCGTGGGCCACCCAATGATTCTCCTGGGAAGGGGGGATTTGATGTGCAGAACTGCACATCAGGGTAGGAACTTATTCACAGAAATGGGGCTTCCTCTGAGACAGAGGACCTAGAGAGACAGCCCGGTGTGGGTGAAGCTCTAGGGGCTACCACCGTCATTGATGAGAACAGTGGTTCAAAAGTTGACTTCACACACCAGCAACATCTGCCTCATTTGTAAACTCATTAAAATGCAAAGCTGGCACGCAGGGCTTGGTGGCACAGGCTTGTAATCCCAGCATTTGGGAGGCTGAGACCTGAGGATCTGGGTTCGCGGCCAGCCTCAGCTACCTAGTGAGGCCCTCTGCAACTTGGTGAGACCCTGTTTCAAAATAAAGAATAAAAAATAGGGCTGGGGGTGTAGCTCGGAGGTAGAATGCCTCTGAGTTCAATCCCCAGTACTGCAAAAA
>PVLC010044645.1:0-11997 GCA_004027655.1 Graphiurus murinus | reverse complement strand
ACAACTTAGGGAGACCCTATTTCAAAATAAAGAATAAAAAATAGGGCTGGGAGTGTAGCTCAGAGGTAGAATGCCCCTGAGTTCAATCCCCAGTACCGCAAAAAAAAAAAAAGAAAGAAAGTAAACTTTCATGTTATATGCATTTTCCCACAAGTCAGAATTTAAAATTTTTAATTTAATCTCAAAATGAAGCAATACAATGAATGGCCATTTGTTGATCATCAATAGTGGCAAAGGTGAGTAAAATTCAGAACTCTGAGCTAGGCACGGTGACGCATGCCTGTAATTCCAGTACTTGGGAGTCTGAGACAGGAGGGTCACAAGTCTGAGGCCAGCCTCAGGAACTTAGTTGAGGCCATCAGCAATTTAGAAAGACCCTGTTTCCAAAAAAAAAAAAATCTCTTTTAAGTGTTGGGGGTGTGGCTCAGAAGTAGAATGCTCCTGGGTTCAATATCCAACACCAGGGGGAAAAAAATCACAATTTTATGTGATGGAGAGTGTTTAAGCCCGAAAGAACTTCATATCCTGAGCACATCTCTTTTGGAGGAGAATAATCTGAAATATGTATCAAATGTCCAACGTGTAGCCCTCTACCAAACCTCTGTGCCATCCTCAGTGGGGCACTACCTCCGTCTGTCTGTCGTCTGTCTGTCTGTCTGTCGTCTGTCTGTCTGTCTGTCTCTTTCTCTCTGTGTCTGTTCTGGGAATTGAACCCAGGGCCTTGCGCATGCTGGGTGAGCACTCTACCACAGTGGCTCAAATGAACTCCTGCGGCTTCAGAGGCTGCCCCGAGGCACACTGCCAGCTGGGGCAGGGGCGGCAGCATGGTCCACCCTCTCCAGAGCTGCCCGATTCTGGAGGACTGAAATCGGAGTGTGTGGGGCTCCCCAGGGAGCCAGCGCAGGGGAGCAGGGTGGAGGTTCCCAGGTGGGAGGTGAGCACATTCCCGGCCTATGGCTGTGAGAGAGGTCGGCACCTGAGAGCCGGGGACAGGGGCCCTTGAGTAGAAAGGACGGTGAAGCCATTCAGGTCAGCCTCTTGGGAGACCGGGCAGGATGGTGGGGCTCCTGAGACTCTGGGGCTGGTGGTCGCGGCTCGCAGGGCACGTTCCTGCCCGCCATGGGAGCTCCAGTGTGTCTCCGCTGCACGAGCACGAGGTCAGCGAGGGACCCAACCCTGAAAATGATCCGGGACATTCGAAGACGAGAGGAAGCTGAGACTACAAAGTGGCTAGGTGGCACTGGTTGCTCTAGGGCTCTTGAGGGAGAGAATGGCATGGTGCATAGAAGTGACCAGCACAGTCCCCAGGTGCCAAACCTCATCCTTGCCCACCATCCTCCCACGGCTGCTCCCTGGAGACCACAGAACCCCCGCAGGGCACCTGTGCTGTGGCTGGGGGGAAGCTCCAGGGTCTCAACCGCTCCTGAAGCCCAACCCTCCACAACCCCCCTGCCTGTTGCAGAGATCGGTGTGGGCATCACCGGCTTCGGCATCTTCTTCATCTTCTTTGGAATCCTCCTGTACTTCGACTCGGTGCTGCTGGCTTTTGGAAACGTGAGTCCCCCAACCTTTGTCCCTTTCCCGCCCCAACTTCCCTAGCTCTCTACCACCAGGAGGGGTCAGACATCATCAAGCCGGCAGAGGAGGGGTCCAGGGGATGGACGCCAGGGCTGGCCGGCGTGGTGAATATGAGGACCAGGATTCTTATGCCATGGTCAGGGTGAGGCCGTCAGGGTTCCATGACGAGTGGGTCCCTGCCATCGGAGTCCCAGCATCTAGGAATAGGAATTGTCTCATGCACCTACTTGGCGAGGGAGGATAGCAGTGCTAAAATCACAAGATAAACACATTTTGGTTGGGCGTGGTGGTGCACACCAATACTTGGGAGGCTGAGACAGGAGGATCGCAGGTTCAGCAACTTACTTAATGAGATCCTCAGCAACTTAGTGAGACCCTTAGCAACTTAGCAAGACCCCGTTTCAAAATAAAAAATAAAATAGGGCTGGGGGTGTGGCTTGGAAGTAGAATGCCCTTGGGTTCAATCCCCAGTACTATCAAAAGAGAGAAAGAGAGAGAGAGAGAGAGAGAGAGAGAGAGAGAGAGAGAGAGAGAGAGAGAGAGAAACACATTCATACATTCACTATGAAACAGGGGCTTGGAGGAAAGAGTTGGATGAAAGGGCTTTGGGAAGGAAATGGGTTTGGAGATGCATAACGCACTTGCAGGTGGTTTAAACAGCAGGAAATGGTATGGAGGTGGGCAGGGAAAGCACAGAACATTCTAGAAGAAAGCCAAAGACTTGAATCTGACGGGGGCCTGGACACTCACTCATCAGGGGCTGTTTACATGGCAGTGGGGCGTACAATTCTGCAGACCACAGCTCCTTGTGGTCTCATGTGACGTTGGGCATGGCTCCCAGTCTTCAGCTTTGTAAGGTAGAGAGGACTCCATTCTCCAGCCTCCTCCCTGGGAGGCCGACGAGGAATGTAGTCACATGAGAAAGAGCTTGCGTCCCAAGGACCTGGCAGGGACAGCAGAGGCCAGCCACCTTCTCCTGGTCCATCCCCTGCTTCTGGGCGATGCTGTTCCTGGCCAGCTGGAATTTCTGCAGGCTCTGCGGTTGGGCCTCCCTGCTGGATGACCCCTCCTATCGCCTGTTCTCACGCTCCTCCATGTCCTGACTGTCTGCAGCTGCTGTTCCTGGTCGGCCTCTCCCTCATCATCGGCCTGAGGAGGACGTTCTTCTTCTTCTTCCAGCGGCACAAGCTCAAAGGAACCAGCTTCTTCCTGGGGGGCGTGGTCATCGTGCTCCTGCGCTGGCCCCTCCTGGGCATGTGCCTGGAGACCTATGGCTTCTTCAGCCTCTTCAAGTGAGTGCAGCGCCCCATAACCCTCGGGAAACAGAGGCCCACGGAGAGCGGCTGTCAGAACTCAGGTGTCTAACCTCCTCAGCCACCCAGCACGCACAGGGCTTCCTTCTCCTGCCAGCTTGCTGCCTCCAGCCCCCTTCCCACTCAGGCCTGGGCAGGTGGCTCCGTGCAGGGGGAGGCTGAGGCCCGAGGCAGCGCCAACGTGAGCTCCACCTCCAACCACCATCCGTGCCCAGGGTCAGCGGACCCGGAGCAGGTGCTCCAGGAGAATAATAGTAATGAGTATAACTATCATAAAAACAAACGTTTCTCAAGTATAGCTCTGTGCAAGGCCCTGTGATGTAGTTAGTAATAGTGTGTGTGTGTGTGTGTGTGTGTGTGTATGTGTGTGTGTGTGTGTGTGTGTCTGTGTGTTACTGGGGATTTAATCTAAGGGTGTTCCACTTCTAAGCTATACCCCCAGTTCTATTTTATTGTTTATTTTGAAATAGGGTCCCATTAAGTTGCAGACAGCCTCCTGTTGCTGAGGCTGGCCACGAACCTGCAATCTCCCTGTCTCAGCCTCTCAAGTACTGGGATTACAAGCGCACACCACCACGCCCAGCTTGCTAATATTCTAACCCCATTTTTATAGCTGGAAAGAGAGATTCAGAGAAGTAAAAGAGTTTGCCCAAATAAGTGGCAGGGCTAAGATCTGAATACAATGTCTGTCCCCAGAGTCTTCATTCTGAACTTCTTACCCTGTTCCCTCAAGAAAGAGGGATGCAGAACCACTTGCCCCCAGTGCCCAGGGTCCTGCTGACCTGGGTGGACTTCCCTCCTCCCGTCCTGGGCCATCACTGATGCCCCTCTCCCCACTCTGCTCCTAGGACCTTTTTCCCTGTGGCTTTCGGCTTCCTGGGCAACGCCTTCAACATCCCCTTCCTGAGCGCAGTAAGTAGTTTGTGCTTGGTGGAGCTTGGTGGTGGTGCCTGGGAACGAGGGAACACCCAGAGTGGGCAAAACCGAGCCCAGGTGCAGTGGACAACCCTGTCTCCCTCCCCTGACCCCTGCCCAGGCTCTCCAGCCTTCAGTCCTCTTCCTCCCCCTGTGTCCTTTCCGTTTGACAAGAGTGGAGGAGGAGAGGGGCCGGCAAGCCGCTGTGCCTAGGGTGTGGGTGGGCAGGAAGACAGCTGGTAACAGCTCCCTATTAGAGCCAAAGAAACAGGGACTCAGAGACTCCAGGTGACCCCACCAGCAAGGGCCTGACATTTCTGGGGAGCTGGTTAAGTCTGGGCCCCCAGATGTGAAGAGCATGCGTGACAGCCGGTGACAGTAGAAGAAGTAGGTGGCGGATCCTGTCCTGGTCCCCAGGCCCCGTGCCCCGCCCCGTCTCTGAAGCACCTGATGAGCATGAACTCTCTGAGACGCACAGGGAGGCCCTCGGCCGGCCCCTTGGCGTGCCTGCCAGCTGGGTGCGTCCCCCGAGCCCCTCTCTACACACTCTCAAGGCCAGCTCCGTAATAGCCTGCGCACTGAGTCTGCTCCCCTCTTTGTCTGGAGTAATGATTCCTGTCTCCCACAGCTGTTCCAGCGGCTTCAAGGCACCAGCTCAATGGTCTGAACCGCAGAGATGAGCTCCTTGAACTTGGATCATTGGCTGAGGGGGCTGGAAGGGCAGCGGGGGCCACCTCCGCAGGCCCCCCTCCTAGCACTGACTCACTTCCCGTCCTACGCCGGCCTCCCCCAAGGATGGAGCTGAGTGATTGAGCTTAAACTCCAAGTCTACTCAAGAGGCTGCCAGGACTCTTGGAAGCAGAGGTCCCGGGGCCTTTGGAGCTCGGGGCTGGCAGCACAGCCTCGCCCTGTATTTATGGGGGGAAAAGGTAAAGATTAAATCCCCAAGCTGTGAGTGTGTCTGAGATGCAAAGTCAGTGTCTGCAGCGCAGTAAGACTTCCCGGCCTCAGGAGAGCCTGAAGGCAGTGCGGGCAGCACTCCGTGGCCTCTGAGGGTCAGCCTGCTCGCCTCTGTAATTTTCATCCTGGTGTTTTATGGTCCTAATGAATAACATAGCATGTTCATAAGTCCCTGCCAGCAGCAAGCATTAGACAAGTGATGGATAATAGTCCTTTGTGCTGTCAGAAAGTGCTTCTCAGCCACGGGGCATGGTTCTGTGCACCCACCAGGCAGAGCCAGGGCTGGAGAGCTTCCTGTCTGGGGGCAGACACAGCCCTGCCTTCAGGGGGAACTGCCTGCCAGAGCAAACAGCCCGGCCCGGAGCCCCTCCTCCAAGGGTGAAGAGGGTTCTTGCAGTCTCAGAAAGATACAAGAGCTGGACATGGTGGCCCATGCCTGTACTTGGGAGGCTGAGACAGGAGGATCGTATGTTCGAGAACAGCCTCAGCAACATAGCAAGACTCTCAGCAACCGAGCGAGACCCTGTTTCAAAACAAAAAAGTAAAAAGGGGTAGAGGTGTAGCTCAGAGATAGAATACTCCTAGTTTCAATTCCTAGTAAAACACACACACACACACACACACACACACACACACACACACACACAGCAACAACAACAAAGAGAGACAGACAGACAAGAGTCATTTAGAGGCTATCTTCTGAGGGCCCACTGTGTGAACTTAGCAGTGGAGTGGGTGCCAGGGTATGAGGTAGTAGGGGTGTTTCTGCACTTATAAGCAATTACAAAATGGAGCTGCGGTGGGTGTCAGAAGATGAGGAGGTGGGGTCTCTCTGGGTGTGCTGCCACCGAAGTCTCTTCTCTGCACCCCTAGCGTTTCCTGGGCACCACCCTCTTCTAGAGCTGCCATTTAACTCACCTTTCTTGTAGCCAACTACTTATATAACTGTCTCGCCCATCTGACCTGTCATATATTCATCTCAAAACGCTGTGCTGAGCAAGTGCTTTGTAATTGAAGGAGGGAAGGAAGTAAGAATGCAGAAGAGAAAAGCGCCTCCTCCCCCAGGGCAGAGTGCAGCCCAGGAGCCGCCTTCAGGTCAGGCTGGAACTGACCTGGCTTCCCCCAGTGTGCGATGCGGCCCGTGGGCAGCGTGGGCAGCGAGGAGCCCCTGGGTCAGGCTGAGCCCTTCCCTTCTCCTCCTCCTGCTCCACACCACTCACTTCAGACAGGGCGTGCCTGAGCCTCTTATTGAGAGGGAGCTAGACATCTCACACATACACACGCGCACTCCTCAAACAGTGCTCTCCTCATTGTTTGGGGCAGAATGAGTCCCCTGCTGAGTGGGTCAAGGCGGGAAGAACTAGTGAGAATTCGACCTCCAGCCTTGGAGAGCCTCTGGAGGGGGGAAGAGGCCGCAGCTGGCAGGTGCTGAGCCCTCTGAGGAGGGTCTGAGGAGGAGGGAGAGGAGGCAGAGGTGGGCTTGTGTCTGGAGACGTCACCAGGCTTTATAAAAGGGGATGTGACTAGGGAGCTGGAGAGCTCAGCCCAGGAGCCTGGCCCCCTCCCTCTGGGTGCTCACCAACCCGGCGACCTTCTCTCCTCAGAGACCCTGCGGAGCTCCCCGGCCAGGACGGAGCCAAGGTAGGTGCGCCCACAGCCTGGTTTGGTGAGGGGTCCCCAACTCAGGGAGCTCTGGAGGGGAGCAGGGGATTCATTCCAAGACTGACAGATGCATCCAGGAAGGCAAAAGGGGATACCGGCCTTCCTTCCCTGATGGCCCGGTTGGCCAGATTATTCTGGGATGCCTGTTGAATACATTGACTTGCATTTCGCTCATGAAGCCAGGACCCCGGGGATGCCACGGGCTGTCTTGCAGCAAACTGAACAAAGGCAGGGAAGAAACTCCACGGCTGGGATTTGAGGCCACGGGAGCTTTGGGAAGGAGCCCCTCAGGATTCATGGGCTCCACAGAGTTCCCCCAAATAGGACCCTGACCACATACACACCCTGAAGCCCCTTGCTAAGAACCTGGGACCACCCCACTTCAAAAGCTTTCCAGCCATGCCTAGACACCTGGACCTTCTCCGTTCTTCACTAGATACTAAAGTCCTGGGGGAAGGAGAGAACCACAAAAAGTGTCTACTGCAGGTCAGCCCCTTCGGAGCTGAGGGTTCTTTCCCAAACAATTCAATTCCACTCCATGTGTTAAGTGCCCCTGTGAACTAGGAGTAAACCAAGAGTTGGGGGACTCTGAGTGTGTGGTGCGTGTGTCTATGTGGATGTGTTGTATGTGTGCGTGGTACATGTGTAGATGGTACATATGTGGTATGTATGTGTGGTGTGACATTGTGTGCATGGTGTATATATTGGGGTATGTGCAGTACGTGTGATGTATGTGCATAGTACATATATATGTGTGTGTAGTGCACGCTATATATGTGGTGTGTGTGTTGTATATGTGTGGCATATAAGGTATGTGTGATGTGTTTATGGGAGTGTAGCATGTGAGGTGTGTGTGATATGTATGTGTGTGGTATGTGTGTGCATGTGTGTGTGCATGTGTCAGGGCAGGCAGTGCTATCTATGAAGGGTGAGGCACTACAGTGGGAGGGGGCAGGAAGCAGGACCCCACCCTCCCGCACAGCCTGCCCCTCCCCCTTCCTCACTTAGCATTCTGCATAGAGAAGCCAGAATGTTCCACCTGCAATGCACACTGACTCACACTCCTGTCTGGCCCAGACCCCTCCAGAACGAAGCCGTGCCCGGCCCTCCTCGGGAAGCTCTACCCTCTTGTCCTAGGGAGGGCTCAGGGTTCCCAGCACACCCAGTCCCCGCCTGCCACTCTAGTGCCGGGGCAACGCCCTGCGGGGACTGCCTTCTGCACATCTCCATCTGGTCTACGATGCCACCGATCACCAGAACCTGCCTGGCCCCTCGGGGTTGGGCATCCCCAGCTTCTGTAGCCCCCTGGGCGCTCACATGTGTCCACGGTGTCATTCACCGTCATCTGCTTGGGAGTCAGTTTCTCATTCAAGGCTTGAGAGCTCAGGGCGGGCAGCAACTTGTGCGCCCAGCACACCTGTGCACCCAGCACACCCATGCGCCCCAACGCTCAGTCTGCCTCACTCTTCCATTGTCCTCTCTGGTGGGTTAATCCTGTCTCTACTTCATGCCCCGCCCCAGAGGACACAGGTGCAGAAAGCTGCCGTCCAGGCTTCAAGGTGTCATAGAGTCAGTCAAAGGACAGCTGGGTGGGCAGCTGCTGGCCAGTGGGACCCAATGATTGCCCAACAAGGCCTGGAGATGGGGGCGACTTGCCCATGTCTCATGGAACAAGGGCGGAGCTGGGGAAGGGTCAGCGAAGGGGCAATATTAGAGGCTGCATGGGGTCAAGCAACCTTTGGGAGTCAACGGCCGCAGTTAATACTCCCCCACCACCTTTGCCCATGGGCAGAGGCCCTCAGCTTTAGGTGGCTAGGGCGCCCTTTTTGCTCCCCTCCGTCCCCCAACCCAAAGTTGGTCTTTAATCATGTTGGTTGGATAATCTCAAAGAGCCTGATGACTTTTTCAAAGAGCAATTGGATCTGGGAGCTGGAGCAGGGGGGCGGGGAGGAGGCTGCAGGGAGAGCACGAGAGGGGAAAGGGGAAGTGGGCAGATGAGGCTCGGGGCTCACAGCTCCCATCTGAGCAGCCGAAATAACGAGGCCCATTCAATTCCTATCTTCTCAGGGCCCACAGAGACTCGACTGTGGAGACAATTGACCCGATAAATCAGGAAAAGGTTTTTTTTCATCCCTGAATTACAGGCAACGAGACAATTTAATGGCGGTTTTCAAGGCCGCAAAGGGCTCCGTGAGAGACCAAGATGATTGCCTCTTTCCTCTTTTTTTTTTTTTTCCTAGAAAAGATTAAGAATTAGGTTTCTATTATAGTAGGAGGGAATAGAGCCAGATTCGGGAAGGCGCATACTAAAGGGTGGAGGGGGACGCAGAAAGTGGCGAGTTTGTGCAGAGCCAGCCCAAGGGGAAGAGGAGCCTGCATCGTGGCCCCAGAGAGGGTGGCTCCTGCTTGAGTCCAGTCCCTGCCCTGACGTCTTCACCCTCTTCCTTGTTCCCCCTCACTCCCACACTGCATCTCAACCTTCCTTTCTCCAGCTTTCTTTCCAAACAAACCTGAGATTCAGAATCCTGGCCATTCTCCAATTGATCTGCCCTTCACTGCCACCAAATTGGATCCTTTCTTCCTAACCGTGCTGGCCACACCTCCTCCAGGAAGCCCTCTGGATGATTCTCACCTAGCAAGGGTTCAGTGTTGACGACACTGCGCCAGCGGTCTCCACCCCATTTCCCTGTTGGGTTTTTTCAGGCTCACCCCTCCACTGGAGCCCCAGGGAGTCTCTCTTTCACACTGGGCTCTCCCATCCCACCCCCCCTCCGCCCTCCACTTCACCCAGATTCAGTGGCTGACACAGTCCTTGTCCTCTCTGTCTCAGCTTCAAGGTACCTCCAGGATCCGCCTCTTCTCGCCAGGATGAACTTGCTGATTTCTTGGCAGCTACTGCTTTTCCTCTGTGCCACCTCCGTCGGGGAGCCATTGGCAAAGGTGGCACCTGCGGACAATCCTAGACCCATAGGTATGCGCTGTCGGGGTGGGGGAAGGGTTGGAGGAGCAAGTGTAGGGTCGCAAAATGAGATTTGCCAGTTGTAGCTAGTCGGCTGATAGCAGTTTAACGCTGTGTTTGACAAACACCTAAGACTGGCACATGTGCATCTCAGGGAGGGCAGGGTGGCTTCCCACTGCTGTGCTCATCAGGAGGCTTGTTAGTGCCAGGCTCCTTCATGATTTTCTCACAGCATTCTCTGCTCTCCACCAACCACTTCTCTACACGGATGTTCAAAAGAAACGTAATATGCAAGTCTCTTCTCTCAGTGACCTCAGATCCTTTATAGGGGATTTGAAAAAAAAAAGAGAGAGAATTTACACACAAAGATCCTTAATACCTGTCAGTCTTACGAGTTCACTGAGGAACTGATGAACTAGGGAAATTGAGACTCAAAAGGGCAAAAAAGAAACATCTCCAAAGTCACTCAGCCAAATACTGCAGAAACCCCTCAGAGCAGCCAAGAGCGTGCCTGCTGAGCTGCATGAGCTACGCAGGGCTAGACCCCAAGCCAGGAGCAGGGCCCAACACTTCTTAGTTGTTAGCTTACTAAGCAAACTAGAACCCATCACTTAGCTTCCCTGGACTGCAGTTCCTAGCTGTGGAACTCACGGCATACTCTGCACATTTGATAGCATTGTACAAGCCCGTAAGCTACCCCGAAGCAAAGAGAACACCGCCCCAGGTGGCCTTTGCCAGAAGTGTCTTTTTTCCCCTGGGTGAGGGAGGCTGCTCAAGAGAATAACACCACCACGGCCCAGGGACGCTGGGCTCTTCCGGCCATAGGCTTTAGGGAGGGCCCACACAGGAGCCTGAGCAGTGGTCCTCCTGCTGGCTTAGTGAGTGTAACTGGGATCCTCCCTCCAATCTCAGCCCAGCCCGGGCAAGGCGGGAGCAGCCTCCTAGACAGTTATTACTAACTCTGGACCATGTCCACACTCCTTCAAAGTGTGCCAGGACATCGAGGAGCCAGGCTCAAAGCCAAGCCCCGGCCCAACCCTCCCACTCACACACCAGGCCTCGTTTCCACTAATCCCCTGCCACAATTGGCTGGGCGTATCGTCCTCGCAGAGCTGGTTGCCCTATTTTACTGCCAAAAAGTACAGTGAACTTAATGAGCCCTGCATGTGAAGTGCCTTCCAAACGAGCCTTGTTAACGCTCAGCGTGGAGGGGGGAGATGACACCGGGGTGGGGAGGCAGCCAGTAAAGGTGACCTAGATCATTTCTGGTCATTCGAGCTCTGATGCAGCAGCCTATTAGGGGGTTACAATTATTGACATCAGAGGCGGGGGTTAGATAACAGGTGTGTGGAGGCGCATGGCCTCGACTCTGCTTTCTTGGTTTCTATTACAAGTTTTTCATTAGCTTTAATATAGTTAACATTTATTGAGGCCCCACTGTGGAGGAGGCAATATTTCAAGCAGTCTAAGAGAGAAATGAGCACGGCTCCCACCCACCTCAAGGACTTCTCAGTTTAATAAGGAGCCAGATGTGGAGACTCAACTGAGCCCAGAAGAGGGATAGAGCTGAGTATCCCCCAAATGCTTTGGTTTCTTTTTCTTTTTATATTTATTTACTTATTGTGGTACTGGGGGTTGGATCCAGGGTCATTCTACCTCTGAGCTATATCTTCAGCCCTTTTTAAATTTTTTTTGTTTTCAAACAGGGTCTTGCTAGGTTATTGAGAATCTTGCTAAGTTTCTGGGGCTGGCCTCCAACCTGCAGTCCCCGTCTCAGTCTCCCAAATACTGGGATTAAAGGCATGTGCTACCAAGCTGGCCTGTGCTTTAGTTTTCTTGATTTCCAAATTCTACCCTGTTAACTTTCCCAAAGTAGGTAAATTAGTGTAAAAGTTATTTAAGATAATTCTGGTAAATGTTCAGAATCAAAGCTAACTTGAGGAACAGAGGGGTTAGCTAAGAGCCTGTTCTGCCGGCATTTAGCACCAAACCTTGCCTCGGAAGTTCAATTCCTGCCCTCTTTGTCTTAGGCCAGCGGCTCGGAGCTCTGGCTCTCCTGGACCCCTGGGAGCAGAGTCTGCGGTGCGGGGAGAGAAAGCCCGCCCCTGCCGGGCCCAGCCCTCGCGGGGCCTCGCTGTGCCCCGCGGCCCAGGGCTCTACCGGGACCCAGCGACCCGGCCTGTGCGCCCCGCGCAGCCGCCTGATCCCCGCGCCCCGGGGCGCCGTGCTCGTGCAGCGAGAGAAGGACCTGTCGGCCTACAACTGGAACTCCTTCGGCCTGCGCTATGGCAAGCGGCAGACGCTGCCTGGAAGCCGTGCAGGAGGCGCCGCGCGGGGCTGAACACGCAGGAGCCCCGGTGAATTCAAACCCCGACAGGGGCCGGAGCATGCCGGGGCTGGGATCGGGACTCGGGGCAAAGGGAGGGGGGCCTGAGCGTCTGGCTTGAGGCAATAAAAGCAATGCTGCCAATTCACCATTTGCCGCTGATTTTTGCACCAGTGCTGATGAGGTTGTGCAGTGTCTCCTTCATTGGTTTCCTTCCTTCCTTCCTTCCTTCCTTCCTTCCTTCCTTCCTTCCTTCCTTCCTTCCTTCCTTCCTTCCTTTTCTT
>PVLC010044644.1:0-12131 GCA_004027655.1 Graphiurus murinus | reverse complement strand
TTCCCAGCACACATGAAATGTTCAGGAAAGGCTAGTAACAACTATTATTGGACCTAATTGTTATCTGAACTTAGCTTTTCTTTAAAATTGTAATAAATACAAGGGGAAAAAATGAACCCATTTTACTAAATCAAAGGGATAAATAAATAAATGAGGTATCTTCTCAAGTCTCACTCTGAAGCTACGTTCTTTTTTCCTTTTTTTTTTTTTTTTTTTGGCACTGTGGATTGAACTCAAAGGCATTATATCTCTGAGCTACACACCCCAATCCTTTTTTTTTTTTTTTTTGCGGTACTGGGGATTGAACTCAGGGGCATTCTACCTCCGACCTATACCCCCAGCCCTATTTTTCAGTCTTTATTTTGAAACTGGGTCTCCCTAAGTTCCAGAGTGCCTCACTAGGTAGCTGAGGCTGGCCGTGAACCCAGATCCTCCAGTCTCAGCCTCCCAAATGCTGGGTTTACAAACATGCGCCACCACGCCTGACTCCCAATCCTATTTTTTTTTAATTATTATTATCTTATTTTGAAACAAGGTCTAAGTTGCAAAAGGCCTCATTCAGTTGCTAAGGCTGGCTGTGAACCTGCGATCCTCCTTTCTCAGCCTCCCAAGTACTGGGATTACGAGCATGCGCCACCATGTGTTAGAGATGAGAAAGTGTGTAACTAAAAGAAGGTAAGTGTCTTGCCCAAGGACACTCAGCAATTGTCACCAACCCTGGCGTTGGGACCCAGGTCCCCTGGCTGCCAGTGCAAGAATCTTTCAACCAGCAAGGTCAACGAGAGTGATTTAGAGCAAGAAGGGGCAAGTCTAGCCCTGGGCCAACGCTATGCAGGAAAAGTTGCTTTCTGTGACTGAGTTCCTCCATCTGTGAAATGGGAGAGCTTGCTGGATGCCTGTGGAACCCTGGCTTCCATGGAGATGGGCGGCCCCTGGCCTGATCAGTATGCCGGGTACTGGGGCATCTGGACCAAGTGAGGCGAGAGATGTGAAAGCACTTTGTAAGCTGGGAGGAACTCAGTGGCTGGATGCTGCGGTTTCCATTACTAACAAATGCCTCTACTTGATGGAAATAGCAAGTATGGATTCTCACTTCGTGTGTACGTGCGTGCGTGCGTGCGTGTGTGTTATGGTCCTAGGGCCATTAATCCCAGGGGCATTCTACCTCCAAACTACACCTACAGCCTTATTTTATTTTATTTTGAAACAGAGTCTTGCTAAGTTATGGGGGGGGCTGGCCTCAACACTGCCATCCTCCTACCTCAGCCTCCCAAGTACCAGGATTACAGGTATGCCTCTCTGCACCTAAAACTGAATTCCCGCTGTTTAAAAGAATCAGAACTCACAACACTGAATCGCTTTGAGAGTGGAGCAAAAGTTACAAAACCCAGATTTGAAAATTACCCCCCTAGCCGGGCGTGGTGGCACACGCTTGTAATCCCAGCATTCGGGAGGCTGAGACCGGAGGATCCGGGTTCGAGGCCAGCCTCAGCTACCTAGTGAGGCACTCTGCAACTTAGTGAGACCCTGTTTCAAAATAAAGAATAAAAAATAGGACTGGGGGTGTAGTTCCATGGAGGTAGAATGCCCCTGAGTTCAATCCCTAGTACCGCAAAAATAAATAAATAAATAAAAAATAAAAAAAAAGAAAATTACCCCCTGGGGTAAGTGCTTGGGCCTCGGTTTTCTTACTGATGAAATGGGACTTAGAGGGGGCTTCTCCGTCTGGCATTTTTTATTTCGGGAGGCCGGTGATCCAGTGCTGGCCTCTCACAGGCTGTGGTTCTGTAATGCTCCTGCCCCGCACGGTCCTGGGAGAACGGTAGAGCTGGAGCCCAGAGCAGTCGCTGCTAACTCAGCCACTCGGGAGCTCTGGGATTTTGAGCAAGTCTCAGTCTTCTCATCTGTGACATGGGAATTTAGTCTCTTCTATCCAATCCACAAGGCACTGGTGCTTGAGAAGAAATGACCCCATGTCTTCAAAAATGACATCTAAAAGGACAAGAAATCTCCATTGCAATGACATCAGCTCTCTCTGTTACCATAGGGAGTCCAGGAACAAAATTGCTTCTTGCAAAGGCTCCAAGATTCCAGGGTCCACGGACCCCACAGAGAGCAGGAACAGGCACCCAGAGCTGGAGAGAGGTCACGGTGGTGGAGCCTCGGGCCTCGCACATGGCTCTGTTTCAAACCATTTCCAGCAGAGATGATCCTTGAAAATGCAGCGATTCACCAAAGGCTTAAGGGGCAGGATGCTAGGACTTGAGATGAAACTCAGCATTCTTGAAGTTCAGAAGCCTGACACTTTTTATGTTCTAAATCCTCTCCCTAATTTCCTGATAGCCCACTCTTCCTGACTGTAGACTTCTCTATGAACTCAGGAGCCATGTGATTTAAAGGGAACACGCATTTCAAGTAGTTTCAAGGTGCTCAAAGTTTTAACTACTCGGTTCTCTCTGTATTTTAATTTCATTTTGCAGCCCAGAAAAAAATATAGATTTTTATTAAAGTCAAACTGACAGAATTTTATTCAAATAAGCTTTAAATAGACAAGCAAGCCAGGTGTGGTGGTGCACGCTTGTTATCCCAGTACTTGGGAGGCTGAGACAGGAGGATTGCAGGTTCGTGGCCAGCCTCACCTACTTAGTGAGGCCCTCCGCAACTAGTGAGACCCTGTTTCAAAATAAAGAATAAAAGATAGGACTGGGGGTGTAGCTCGGAGGTAGAGAGCCCCTGGATTCAATCCCCAGTACCACACACACATACACACTCACACACACACACACACACACACACACACGACAAGCAGAGTAATATAATTTTACATTTATTTATTTATTTATTTATTTATTTATTTATTTATTTATTTATTTATTTATTTTGCAGTACTTAAGATTCCAGTGAGAACTTAAGATTTAATGAGTCTGAACAAAAAGGGAAAAACTCAAAATCCAAGAGTGGATTTCGATCCCCGTATTTCTGGCTAGAGGAAACAAAGTCATATGCCCAAGACAGTTCTAAGACCACCACTTTGATTTCCTGTCCCACCATGAAAACGACCATCCCTCCCCAAGTCTCTCCTCTCTCCCCTCAGGCCTCTGTTCTCTCCTGGAGGCCAAGTTCGGGTTGGCCATATCCGGGGACAAGAGGTGGGACGGAGTCCTTTCTTTTAGGGAATACATGCCGGGGGACCTCTTTCAAGCAAACTCCATTTGTCCCTTTAGACCCGTTTCCCACATGCTCCCACCCAGGACGGCTAGCAGAGCCGACCCACAGAGAGCATGGAGGCCACGGAAAAACACGGTGAGCCTGGCTCTTCTCCCACCACCTTCTCTGGGGGACCTGTCCCCTTCCTCTCCCTTCAGACCTCCATGACCCTGTGTCCCTGGCCTTGGCACCTTGTCAGACCCAACCAATCATAGTCAGCTGGCTTCAGCGACTCGTCCCAAGGGTGGTTGGCATGACCGAAGACCTTGCCCAGACTTTTCCAGCTGGGGCTAAAGAAAGGAGCCCTTGCCTTCCCGGTGCTCCTGCTGGGAAATGTGTGTCTACAGCAGGCAGCAGCCAGGGCCCCGCTGTGTAGAAAAATCCCATCCCAGTTAGGAGAACGTGAAGCAAAGCCTGATTGCTGCCTCTTCCAACCCCAGCCCTGCCTTTCCAAATTGCATGAGCCATTAAAGTCCCTTTTACCAAGGCTAGTTAGAGCGGGGATCCTGACACTTACAACCTGGAGTCCTGACTACAGGAAGAGCCCTCCCAGGGGTCCCCAGCTTGTTAGTTCTTGAAGCTCTTGGTACTCTGGCTGCACCTCCTCACGCTACTGGGGGCTTACACTGGCTGGGTGGGCACCACTCTGCTCTGGGCTAGATAAGGACTGGACTCCATGTTCATAAGGTTTTCTAGACAGGTATGGTGGCACACGCTTGTAATCCCAGTAATTGAGAGGCTGAGACCGGAGGATCCGGGTTCATAGCCAGCCTCAGCTACTTAGTGAGGTACTCCACAACTTAGTGAGACCCTGTTTCAGAATAAAGAATAAAAAATAGGACTAGGGGTGTAGTAGCTTGGAGGTCGAATAACCCTGGGTTCAATCCCCACTACTGAAAAAAAAAAAAAAAAAAGGTTTTCTGAAGAAATAAGTTTGTAGCTAGGTATGGTGGCACATGCCTGTAATCCCAGTACTTGGGAGGCTGAGACAGAGGATTGTAGGTTCGTGGCCAGCCTTAGCAATGTAGCAAGTCCCTGTTTCAAAATAAAAAAGGTCGAGTGTGAAACTGGGGGGTAGAATGCCCCTGCGTTCAATGCCTAGTACCAAAACAAGGAGACACAAAAAGGTTGTGGTTTATTTGGTTTTATAGCAAAGAAGAAGGAGAGAAATAGAAAATAAAAAGTGAGATGGGGTGGGGGAGGGGGAAGAGCAACTGCTCAAAGCCCCGATACTCTTCGTTCCCTGGTAGAAATTGGAAAGGCGCAATGATCATTTGGAGCTCTGAGACAGGCCGATATCAACCAGCTGTGTATAATCAGGTGTTTGGGGGTTACAAAATGTGCAACCCCAAGCTAGGCTTGTGGAGAATCCAATGACCCATCTTGAGAAGGTCGTCAGCAAAAGCCCAAGTGGCTCCCAACAGCAGAGGGCTTCTAGTCCTTTATTACGTGGGCACTTGGTGAACAGAATGTCGCCTGGAATAACTGGGTCGCCGAGTGCATGCAGGAAGTACCTGGGGCTCAGGGATTTCCAACTTCCTGTGTGGGTGACGACAGAGGCAGAGTGGTTCTGGGTCATCTGCCAGGAAAGCAGCTTTGGGATTAGGTCACTTCTGCAGTATGGTCCCAGGAGTGTTCCTGGAAGCTTAGCCAGAGTGTCTTTCTCTTGCTCTTCCAAGAAGTCTAGGAGTTACCCAGTATCTCTTCATACATCCCTTTTCTGCTTAAGATAGCCAGAACGGTTTCTGTTGCTTGCAGCTGAGAACCATAATATATAGTTGGTATCCACAGGGAAAGATGGGAAGGGAGTGTCAACCACAGACCAGGCACTGGAGATGGTACAAATACGAACTTGGGGGTTATTTAAGAAGATCATGAGCAAGACCCTGCTACCTCCCCTGTACAGGTGGGAGAAACTCAAGTCAGCGGCGCTAGTGCCTCCAAGTACCTAGCAATAGGAGGGCCCAGATTCAGATTCAAGTCTGAATTGAGAGGCCCAGGTAATTTTCATATACATTCAGTAACTCACGTCATTAAAAAGCCATTTTAATATTGTTTAAATCTGATTTCTGTCTGATAGATCTGACAAATGTCCATGGGATGCCCCAACTCCATGTACTGCCCCCAGCCTGTCTCTGTGTCCCGGGTCCCTCAGGACCATAGGTGGGCAACTGACCCCTCGGACAGTCCTTCCTGACCTGACCTCTGTCTACCTTTCCAGCCTCGTCCTGTATCTCTCCCCACTCGCTGACAGTGCTCCTCACTTGAGGCTTCCTGAACCTCCAGGAACCCTCTGAGCTGTCTGTTTGGCATTGTACCTCCAAGGCTAGCACAGAATTTTACACTTAGTAAGTGCTCAGTAGATATTTACTGAGTGAACGAATGGACGATTCCTCCGAGGGAGTTTCTCTGTTGATTCTCATGTAAGGCAGAAGGAGTTGGAAAGAATTCAGTTTCTCCCCAGGGTCCATGGCTGTGACCTGCAGGATCTGGGCCATTTACCCTTAGTGTGATGGGAAGCTTTGAAGGAATGCAAAGAGTAAAGACCTCTGGGACTTTTCCAAAGAGCCTCAATGACCCTGTCCATTGAGTTCATTCTCTCCAGCAACCTCAAGCTGGGATTATGGTTGGAGAGTTGTAACTGATGGGGAAAGGGGTCCCAAGTCACCCTCATTGGCTAAGTCCCTTAGGACAGCATTCAGCTCTACTCAACAATTGTGTGTGTGTGTGTGTGTGTGTGTGTGTGTGCACGTGTAAGTGTGAGGCTTGAGTAGTCAATCCACAGATTTCATGGTCATAGATGATAACCCTTCAGGAAAGAGAAGGAGAATGAGCAGGGAGAGAAAACAAATCTGCTGAGAAGTTGAGGAAAAACCACATAGCATTTCTCAAAGGGACCTCAATGGTGCTGTGTTCTCACGCAGCAAATATTTGTGTCTGGTGGTGGAGATGTGAAGTGAGCACCACTGTGCTGTATAACCCATCTTGGTTCCTTTAGAGTTACTTCATGTAAAGTCTACAGGTTCTTTGAAGGTGCATAGATGATTTACTTACATTCTTCTTAAGTAATAGAATAAATAAGTCTAAAACTTATAAAATACCTTAGAGGCCACCTAATGTGGCCACTTATTATTTTAAAAGGGTGGGAAACACTATTCCAAAGAAAGGAAAGTTTGTCCTGAATCATACTGCTAGCTGAAGCATTGAACCCAAGTGTCCCAACGCCCAGTCCAGGTCACTTGTCACAGTGCCACAAGCGCCAGCCACCCAGGACCTCAGACTTGATTTACGCTGAAATCTTTAGGCTTTTACAGTCTCCAACCTGAGTTCCCCAGCACCCCGTGGGGTCTGGACGTACCCCCTACCTCACACGTTGACTTCGGCAACCCCAGCCCATTGGTCGCTCCGCCATAGAACCCGAGTCTCCCATTGTTAATCATCTCTTAAAAGAGTTTAACATCTGCTGCAAGGAAATTTACTGGCCTCCAGTTACCAGCTATAATTTTGGTCATTTGGGGGAAATAATGATGCTATCGTCGTCACTTTCCAAATGTTGCAGGAACCTGACCCCAATCAAGAAACCTCTCAATAAATCAGCCGGGAAACAGCCTCGATTTCTAGCATGGCTGTTTAGAAGGTTGCAGCTCTGAATCGGTGTCCAGCCTGGAGAAAGCATCCAACTCACAGTCTCTAGATTTTAATAGTAGCTGCCATTGTTCAAAGAGGGATTCATAACTCTCGATGGACTCCGGCCAAAAACTCTGAGGCAGATTCGGTATTTATGTATGTTTGGATGTACTAAGCACACCACCACTTTCAGGAAGAGTTTTTACAGCATGGGAGCTAGCCACATCTCCACGCCGTGATCCTGCTTATGGACGTCACTTCACACCAAGGCCTCCCTGCTGACAAGCTATTACAAGTTTTCTTGGCCCCTAATTTATGCACAGATGGCCAGGATCATCGTACATCATGGCATAGGTCATTAACGGTCAAAGCAACAGCCAGCTCTTATGAAGTGTCTGCTGTGGACCAAGGGCCAGCCCATCAATTCATGCAACCCTCACAGCAACCCTAGGAGTACTAGGGAAGAAAATAGTACTACAATTACCCTCATTTTCCACATGGGGAAACTGAGGCACTGGGAAGTGACCAGCCCAAGACCATGCATATAGTAATCAGAAGAATTGGGACTAGGATTTGAACTCAGAAGCCTACCTCCAGAAACTCTCTTCCTTTTTGAAATGGGTTGATATATAATTCATATACCATAAAATTTACCCTCTTAAATAGTACAATTTTTTTTAGTATATTCATAGAGTTGAGCAATTAATATCACTCTCTAATTCCAGAATATTTTCGTCAACCCCATAAAGAAACCTTATCCACATTTGCAGACATTCCAATTGCCCCCTTCTCCCAGTCCCTGGCCATCACTAATCTACTGTCTGTCTCTGTGGATTTACCTTTTCTGGACACTTCATCGAAATGGAAGCATGTAATGTGTGATCTTTCGTGTCTGGCTTCTTTCACCTAGCATAATGCTTTCATCATGCTGTAGTATCATACTTCATTTCTTTTTATGGACAAATAATATTGTAGGGAGGGACCATACTTTGATTCTCCATCCATCAAGTGATAGGTCTTTAGATTTTACCCATTATGAATAATGTTGCTACAGACATTCTTATATAGGCTTTAGGGTACACATAACATTTTCCTTTCTCTTGGGTACATACCTAGGAGTGGAATTACTGAGCCACATGTTAACTCTATGTTGAACTTTTTGAGGAACTGCCAAACTGTTTTCCAAAGAGGCTGCACTAATTTACATCCCCACCAGCAATGTATGAGGGGTCCGATTGCTCCCCACCCTCAGCACTATTTTCTGTTGTTTTGATTACAGCCATCATGGTGGATATAAAGAGTTATCTCACTGTGGTTTTGATTTGCATTTTCTTAATGACTGATGATGTTGAGAAGCTTTTCATGTGTTTATTAGGCATGTGTGCATTTTTCTTTAGAGAAATGTCTATTCAAGTCCTTTGTCCATTAAAAAAAGTGGTTATTTTTCTTGTTAATACTGAATTATAATGGCATCCTTATCAGTCTCTTTCTTTGTGGTGTCCTCTGACTCGCATTTTGGGAGGTACAACTCATCTATTTTTCTCTTGTTGCTTGTGCACTTGGCGTTGTATCTGAGAAGGCTTTTCCCAACCTAAGGCCATGACTATTTGCTACTGTTTTTCTCTAAGAGTTTCAAGGCTTCACATATTATATTTGGGTCTATAATCCATTTTGAGTTCATTTGGATGTGACGTGATGTCAACCTTACTCTTTTGCACCTGGCCCGCCAGCTATCACAGCACCAAGTGCTGAATGACTGCTCCTTCCGCATCCAACAGTCTTGGCCCTCAGAGGCCTCTCTGGACCATTATACTCAACTGTGTCAAGACAGACGCTTTTGGGGATGAATGCTGGTGTATTGCATGTGTGCGTGTGTGCATGTGTGCGTGTGTGCGTGTGTGTGTGTGTGTGAGTCCGTGTGTGTGTGCATGCATGAATCCGTGTGTATGTGTATACACGAATGCATAAATCCATGTGTGTATGTGTGTGTGCATGCAAGAATGCATGAATCCATGTGTGTGTATGTGTGACCTAAATTGCTGACCTCTCCTCCACTTAAGTCATCAGATATCTGAAAGTCTAAAGTGTAACACGACCAAGGCCAGGTTCTCCACCTATCCTCCAAGCTGGAACACATCATTGGAAAGGAGATGTGGTCTTGGTAAAAGCTTGAAAAACAAAACTCTCACAAGGAAAAATGCAGAAGATGCCGCTAAACTCGCAAACGTCCTTTTGTCACATCAGAGCTGGAATCCAGTGTTCTCCATCTGTTCTAGTTAGGTACAAAATGTCCCCTAAAGAGCTCGCTTCTGAATAGTCGGGGTTGATAGAGTGGAGACATGAGACCTGTAATCTCAGCAGTGGAGAAATCCATTGCAGTGGGTTTACCTGGGTGGCCCCTGGGAGACTGGTAGGATGAGGCTGGAGGAGGTGGTCTCGAGAGGTGCAGCCTTGCAGGTTATCTATGGTTCCTGGTTCCTCTTCCCCCTGCTCTCTCTCTTGCTTCCGGCCACCATGATGTGAGGAGCGCAGCCCATGTGCTCTCCCTCTCTCTGCCTCCCGCTGCCGTGCCCTGAGATCCACGGTCCCCGGCCTTGCATGGGCTGAACCTGAAACCATCATCTTCTTTCCTCTAAATTACATGGTCAATCTTTTAGATTATAGATGCAAGAATGCTGGCCAGAACACCATCCGAGACACATTTGAGTGAACATATAAAGTCACACGAAGCCAGCTGATGTGGGATTGGAGTTTCAGATCTGTGATGACTTCTATCTGAACTCCTCTGAGATCTTAGGGCTATTCCTTTCCTTGTCACAACAGTTAATACAAACTTCCTGCCTGCCAAGCCAGACTCTGCCCCATGGGGGACTCATTGTTCCCAATTTGTAGCTCCCACTAAAGTGGACAGATCATGATTTTATTGCCCTGCCACTTCCACAAACATTTCTTCGGCCTTAGAAGGGGCCCTGGCATTATACAGTTAGTAAGTTATTTCTACTTCTCCATAAACAGTACCCCTCACATGAAGGGTGCCTAGGTAACTCGGAAAAACATAATTTTTTAAAAAAATGATTCATTTGTGGGTAGGGATCATGTCACAGGGAGGAAAACATAATACAGAATGGGAAGACTAGCTTAGAAGTAGTCAAGCCCAAATTACTCTTCCCTGAAGAACTCTGTAGGGTTTGCTTTCTATTCTTCTATTATCATGAGTCACTCTCTCACCCCTCAAAAGTCTTATAAAAGTCAGGGTAACACTAGTTGCTATAACAAGCAATCCCCCAAATGACAATAGTTTAATCAATAAAAGATCACTTGTCTCTCTCACAAAGTCTAATGCAAATGTTCCTAGCCAGTGAGCAACCTTCCAAGTGGTCATTCAGTAACCCAGGGGCTTTCATCTCGAGTGTCTGCTATACTCTCAGGATTCTACGTTCTAGACCAGATCCTTTCTGTGCAGCCAGAAGACGGGAAGAGAGGACTAGGAATCACTCAGATAATGTTTGTGTTAGCTACATTCCATTAGCCAGACTGAATCACACAGACACGCCTAACTCAAAGGAGGACGGGGTGCAAGGCCTCCTGTGCCCAGGAGAGAAAGGAAATGTGCTGTGGTGAGTACATGGTAGCCTATCTGTGACTATGAAGATTCAGAATTCAGCTACCACAGTAGCGGTCTATGATTCTTCCAAGCTGCCCTAGTGTGCTCCTTCCTGAGCTCAGAAAGGTCTCTCTGGTCACCTGCCCTCATTAAGTGACCAGATTCATGATAGAAAGAGTCCTGAGGCAGATCTACAGGCCAGGAAGTGAGGAGAGCCTGGGCAGGATCCTTCCTTTCCATAGCGGTTCAAGGCTGTCAAATGAGAAGTCTACAAATCTCCAAGTTTGGTCACACGTCAGGAAGAGGTTCTGGGGCCCTAACCTGGATACAGAAGTCGGGAGTGGGCTGTGGAGGTCAAGAGTTTGGAGCTCAGAAAGGTCAGAGAAATAGCTGGCTCACTCCAGAAGGTTGGGCGCAGAGCAAAGCCAGGTTCAAGGTCCTGGAGCAGAAACTGGAGACATCAGAACAAAGCACAAATTACTCAGTCTAGGCATTGAAGATTGATAGCTAAACATTACAAAGAAAGACAACCAGACATTATATGTCTCCTGAGCAAAAAGCACATCGTCACCTATCATCTGGGGGACAAAAGCTCAAATCTGAATGTGGTCAACCTCTATGTTCAACTACAAACTTTCCAGAAATCCAGAGGGTAGAGGAACAGGCTAGACAGCACCGTATGGATGTTCAGCAAAATCTCAGCTGTGAGACACTCTTTCGATCAAATGACTCTGGTTTCACAACAAATTGGAAGGAGGTGAGGAGGAAGGTTTAGATGAAAAAAGAGTTGAAAATAGATACTAAGAATGTGGGCAAAACAAACCTGCAGTGCTTAGAGGTGAACACTTGCCTGGTAAACTATGAAGAAGTGCTCGCTACAGAAGTCAGCTACCTTAGCAGAGGAGGACAGCCGTGGCGTCCCAGGAAGTAACCTGAGCTCAGGAGAGTCGGGCTCAGTTCCCTGTCCTCTTCCTAGTTATCAATATTAATTCAGGCAAGTCTCTGCCTCTCTCCAGGCCTCTTTGGTCAGCAGCAACAGTGAGACCCATCATATCGATCCTGCCACATTCCCGGGATGGCCGAAGAGCCAGATGAGCCTGCGCCACCCCTGGCTCCTTGTCCCTGGAAAGCTGGGTCTGCGTTCAAGCTCAACTCCTCCAGGAGATGCATGCGCACCCCCACCCCACCCACCTCCTGCTGACCCCACCACCATCAGCACGTCACTGTGACATCACAGCTAGATTCTCGTGACCCTCTCTCAAGCCACAGTGTTGCCAGTGCCCAGTGAAGAGCCGGGGCACTGAGGAAAAGTCTGCGAAGCCTGTGTGAACAACAGCAGGAGAGTCTCTGCAGTGATTCGGGTGCGGTTACAAATGTGGATGACTATCCTTATCTCTAAGATACTAGCGGAGGAATGTCAAGTTATCAGGACCGGAAGCTTTGACAAGCAGTTGTGTTCCAGGTAAAGAAGACACTGATGAAGAAAACAAAGACTAGCCGGGCGTGGTGGCGCACGCTTGTAATCCCAGCATTCGGGAGGCTGAGACCGGAGGATCCGGGTTCGAGGCCAGCCTCAGCTACCTAGTGAGGCACTCCGCAACTTAGTGAGACTCGGTTTCAAAATAAAGAATAAAAAATAGGGCTGGGGGTATAGCTCGGAGGTAGAATGCCTCTGAGTTCAATCCCCAGTACT
>PVLC010044643.1:0-12088 GCA_004027655.1 Graphiurus murinus | reverse complement strand
TTCCAAATAAAAAAATAAAATAGGGAGGTCTGGGGGTATAGTTCAGAAGGAAAAGGCCCCTGGGTTCCATCTTCAGTACCAAAATTAACTAGTTAATTAATGAATTAATTTTAAAAATAGGATCTTGCTAGATTCTTGAGAGTCTAGCTGTGTTGCAGAGGCTGTCCTCAAACCTGTGAAGCTCGTCTCTGCCTCCCGAGGACTGGAATTATAAGCCTGAGCCACCATGCCTGGCTTTATTTATTTACTTATTTTGTGGTATTGGGGATTAAACCCAGGGGTGTTCTACTTCCAAGCTATACCTCAGCTCTTTTTTGTTTTTTGTTTTGAAACACAGTCTCCAGAGGTTGCTGAGAGTCTTGCTAAATTGCCAAGGCTGGTCTTGAGCCTACCATTCTGCCTCAGCCTCCCAAATACTGGTTTTACAGTCTGTGGATGTTTCTGGTTTTATTTTTTGTTTTGAAACATGGTCTCTCTTGGTTGCTGAAAGTCTCACCAAGTACCTGAGGCTGGCCTCAAACCTGCAATCCTCCTGTCTCAGCCACGCAAGTACTGGATTTACAGGTTGTGCCACCATCATTGGCTCCCTTTTTATTTCGTTTTACTTTATTTTTATTTTATTTCTATTTTAAAGGTTCAGGGAAGAGCCAGGCTTGGTCTGAGGACAGCCTCAGCAAATAGTGAGAATCTCATCAACCTAGCAAGACCCTGTTTCAAAAATAAAAATAATGTTTGAGCCGGGCATGGTGGCGCATGCTTGTAATCCCAGCATTCGGGAGGCTGAGACCGGAGGATCCGGGTTCGCGGCCAGCCTCAGCTACCTAGTGAGGCACTCCGCAACTTAATGAGACTCGGTTTCAAAATAAACAATAAAAAATAGGGCTGGGGGTATAGCTCGGAGGTAGAATGCCCCTGAATTCAATCCCCAGTACCGCAAAAAAAATAAATAAATAAATAAATAAATAAATAAATAAATAAATAAATAAAAATAATGTTTGTAATCCTAGTACTTGGGAGGCTGAGACGGGAGGATCCGGGTTGGCAGCCAGTTAGTGAGGCCCTCTGCAACTTAGTGACACCTGGTTTCAAATAATGGATTAAAAAACAGGCCTAGGGGTATAGTTCAGAGGTAGAATGCCCCTGGGTTTCATCCCGAGTACCGCAAAAATAAAAAATAAAAATAAAGTAGGGCTGGGGTTATACCTCAGAGGTAGAATGTCCCTGGGTTCAATCTCCAGTGCCACAAAAAGAAGAAGAAGAAGAAGAAGAAGAAGAAGAAGAAGAAGAAGAAGAAGAAGAAGAACAGAGAGAGAGGAAGCAAGCAAGGAAGAAAGAAAGATTGATTCAGGGGGAAGGAGATGGCTGAATGGCAGCACAGGCGTTACTGGGGGAAGGGAGGTCCTCCAAGAAAGGACGAAGCCTGTGTGTCCACTTACAGACTGGAAGTTTATATGGCCTTTGGTTTTTTGCTGACTGACTGGGGATTGAACCCAGGGGCATCCTACCTCCAACCTACATCCCCAGCCCTATTTTTTATTCTTTATTTTGAAACAAGACCTAAGTAAGTACCTGAGACTGGCTGCAAACCTGAGATTCTCCTGTCTCAGCCTCCCAAGTACTGGAATTATGTGCACCATCATGTCTGGCTTATATAGGTTCTTTAAAGGGAGATTCTATGGAGTGCATGGTATGTGGGGGGGGGGTTCGCCGTTGCTAAGGGGGTTGTTAAGGAGAATTAGTTGGGTTGTTAGAGCTGGGTTAAGCAGAAGGATAGGAATTTTCTGTAAGCAGAGGGACTCTGTAACCAAGGGGCTTGTCAGGCACATCTGTTTGTTTTTGTTTTAAATGTGCTTTTATTGGTGCATTATCGTCTCACATCATAATGTAAACCATGTTGACATTGGCATACATGCACACAGCACTTGGTGACCTCCACCTCCCCATCTCCCCCCTTCCCATACAGAGGACTGAGACTGATATTGGGATTTTCACATATGTACACACAGTTGATGTTAGTATTTCCAAAAATGAACCTCAGTCTTTCCCCTCCCTTTTCCTGGCTCCACTGAAGTTTCTCCTCCATTATCTGGAGTCCCTCTGATATTCCAGTTACACCCTAGCTTGTGCATATTAAAGAAAACATATGCCCCTTCACTTTCTATGACTGGCTAATCTCTCTTAACATAATATTCCCCAGGTCCTTCCATTTTCTTGCAAGTGACATTATTTTATTCTTCTTTATTGCTGAGTAGAATTCCATTGTCTGTATTTCCCATAGTTTTGTGATCCATATACAAAACTATGTGATCCCATAGTTTTGTTGATGGACACCTAGGTTGGTTCTATAATTTGGCAATCCTGAATTGTGCTGCTATGAACATGGGTATGCATGTATTACTGTAGTTCTCTGGTTTCAACCTCTTTGGGAAGATACACAGGAGTGGTATTGCTGGATCGTATGGCGAATCCATTCCCAGTTTTCTAATGAATCTCCACACTGATCTCCCGTTGGAGACAATGATTAATTACCCATGTTTTATTAAAACCAGCCATGCGTTGTGTGCTGACAGTATTGACCTAGGAAACAATAACCCGCATCTAGATGCCTATGACACTTGTACTGAGCTATGGTTGAGGGGCTTTGATACAATCAGTATATTAAGACAGTAGGCCTTGTAGGGGCTACTAAACTTCATGTAATGTTTTGTATGTTATGTTGCCATTGTATAAGCTAATGTTCCCACGTTACTTCTCTTGTATGAGCTAACTTTCCCATGTTCTTTTTCTTGTATAAGCTTCCTGGTATCATGGTATAAAAAGGTCCTGTGAAATAAACTCGAGGCTGCAGCCCTCCCAGTAACAGACTTAAGTATTGACTTTGCCTTTAATCCTCACTCCCCCCTTCAGGACTGTTCAACCTTGCTGGCAGGTAAGGCAGGTGGCGCCGGAACAGGGATCTGAAGACTGGGGAGTCCGTGAAGGATACCGCATAAAATAAGGTACCGAAAGGCTGAGGTTGAGCGGTGATTTACTGGGAGTCTGTAATATAGTATAATATGGGACAAGGAAATAGCCGGCTGCTTTTTGTACATATGCTTAAAAATATGTTGCAAGCCCGAGGGACTAAGGTAGGGCAACAGCAACTTCAGAGATTTTTGCTTTTTGTGGAAGAAGTCTGCCCTTGGTTTCCTGAAGAAGGAACTGTAAATATAGAAACATAGCAAAAGGTAGGACAGAAATTACAAGATTATTATGATGCCCATGGCCCGAAAAAAAATCCAGTAGATACCTTTAGCCTGTGGACTTTAATCGAGACACCCTTGATTTTAGACATGAAAAAGAAAAGATGCCGGATGTTAAGGGGGATGATCAGGATTGGGAGATTCCTGAACCTTCTGCTCCTCCAAAAGCTCTAGATGTTTTTCTATCCCCTCAGGATAGTGAGGAGGGAAAGGAGGAGGCACCATTAATTGCTCTAAACCAGCCTGCAAGCACAGAACCTAAATGTAAAGAGGTTGTCCAAATCCGGCACCTGTTATCAGATATTACTCACCAGCTCTGTAAAATTCAGTCAGGAAATGTCATTGTAACCCCATCTACTCCTCCCTCTGTTATTGCTGGTCTAGATCCCCCTGAGAAACCAGTTTTGCCTATTCCTGTTATTGCAACTGTTCATAGGAATTCTTCACAGTTTCACCCTGTTCCTGATGTCTTACCCTCTCTCTCCCCACTACAGGCTGCTCTCCGGTGAGCCGCCGACACCGGGGAAGATATTTCTGGTTTCCACCTGTATCCGGTGGTAGAGGAAACCAATGCTCAGGGGCAGGCCATGCGACAGCGTGCTCCTATAGCTTGGAAACAACTAAAGGAATTAAAAACTGCTTGTTCTCAATATGGACCTACTGCTCCATTTACTCAGGCCCTGTTAGAATCTTTATCTACTGATGCTCTGTGTCCTTCTGACTGGAAGCAGTTAGCTAAAGCCTGTTTATCAGGAGGAGATTATTTGCTATGGAAGTCAGAGTATGCAGAGCAGTGCCAGCGTACAGCAGATATAAACTGGGCACAAGCACAGAGTGGACAAAAGGCAACCACATTTGATATGCTAGCAGGGGAAGGTGCTTTCAGTGACACCAGTCAACAGTTAAATTGGGAGCCTGGAGTATATGCCCAAATTAATGCTGCCGCAAAAAGAGCTTGGTTTAAGTTACCCTCAAGTGGACGGCAGACAGAAGACTTGTCTAAAGTTAGGCAAGGACCTGATGAACCTTACCAAGACTTTGTCTCTCGGCTCTTGCAGACAGACAGCCGCCTGATTGGCGATGGGGAGGCTGGCCTTGTGTTGGTAAAACAATTAGCTTATGAAAATGCCAATACTCCTTGTAGAGCTGTGATTAGACCAATTAGAAAAAGGGGTGATCTTTCTGATTAGATTCGATTATGCTCTGATATAGGCCCATCTTATACTCAAGGAATTGCTATGGCTGCTTCTCTTCAAGGAAAAACTGTCCAGGAGATTTTGCTTCAAAAAACTAGAAATCAAAAAGGGCGTACTGCAGGCCCCCCTGGCAGTTGCTATGGTTGTGGTCAAATGGGTCATCAGGTTAGACAGTGCCCTAATAAACCGTCCGATAAAGGACAAAAAGGCCCAGGACTCTGTCCAAAATGTAAAAGAGGAAGGCACTAGGCTAATGAATGTAAGTCTAAAACTGACAATATGGGAAAACCTCTTGTCCCCCAGCAGTCGGGAAACTGGAGGAGGGGCCAGCCCCAGACCCCGTCCAAATCCCTTGGGGCTCTCCAGGCATTTGTCCCCGAGCAGCAACAAAACAATCCGTTCAAGACCTCTACTGAGCAACCTCAGGCAACCAGGCAACCAGGATTGGAACTCTGTTCCTCCACCTACACAGTACTAACTCCTGAAATGGGAATGCAGGCCTTACCCACGGGAGTTTATGGCACATTACCATCGGGCACAGTGGGTCTTTTGCTAGGTCGCAGTAATGTCACTATGACTGGGTTGTTGGTAGCTCCTGGTGTTATTGATACTGATTTTGAAGGAGAAATTAAAATTATGGTACACTCCCCGTCTCAAATTTCTGTTATTCAGCAAGGGCAGCACCTTGCTCAATTAATTTTGGTTCCTCAGGCCAAAATTGATTGAATGCCCTGGCCAGTGGGGGTTGTGAACGGGTGACCGAGGCGGCTAATCCTAAGGGACGTGAAAGAATGGAGGCAAGACAGGATTCTGATCAAGCCTCAAATTTTTTATTAAAGCAGGACAGCTTAAGTACCTAGAGGTGAGGGGTGGGGTCAGATGGGGTCAGGCAAGCTTATGTGGGCTTACATGATTGGTCAAGGTTGATCGTATGCTTTTCAGGTAAGGGCCACAGCCAGGATAACGGATAGAACCTGTTTTGCACCGTCATTGTGGCTGTTGAGGGGGAGTTCCCTCAAAGTGTGAATTCCTGTTTTGACTGGCCTTCTGGCTCCCAACAATTGATAATACAGCTTTAAGAAAGAAAAGAGGTACTAAAGGTTTTAGATCCTCAGATTCTTACTGGATTCAGACCATTGGCTCTCAGAGGCCTGAGCTTTGTCTAAAAATAAATGGGTGATCCTTCACTGGGTTGCTGGACACCAGGCCCGATGTGTCTGTTATAACTGCTTTACAATGGCCTGATCACTGGCCAGAACAACCTACAATTACAGATCTCCAAGACATTGGTCAGACTCATAACCCGGAACAAAGTTCTGATATATTGACTTGGACAGATCTTGAAGGACACACTGGCACTTTCCAACCCTACATTGTGCCAAAACTTCCAGTTAATCTTTGGGGATGAGATGTTATAAAAAAAAAAAAAAAAATGGGAGTCTATTTGTATAGTCCTAATTCTATAGTTACACAGCAAATGTTTCAACAAGGATTTCTGCCAGGGAAGGGATTGGGTGTAAAAGGGCAAGGAATACAATACCCCATCTCTTGTAAAGCACATTTAGATCAGACTGGTGTAGGATTTTTTTTTTTTTTTTTTTTTTTTTGCGGTACTAGGGATTGAACTCAGAGCCAAACCCCCAGCCCTATTTTTTATTCTTTACTTGAAACCGGGTCTCACTAAGTTGTGGAGTGCCTCACTAGGAAGCTGAGGCTGGCCACGAACCCGGATCCTCCGGTCTCAGCCTCCCGAATGCTGGGATTACAAGCATGTGCCACCACGCCCGGCTGGTGTAGGATATTTTTAACTGGCATCACTAAAGTGCCTGCACCCCATGCAGATGCCATACAGTAGAAATCTGATGACCCTATATGGGTGGATCAGTGGCCCCTTACATCAGAAAAGATCAGGCTGCCCGTATGTTAGTGCAGGAACACTTGGACAAAGGGCATATTGAACCTTCTAATTCTCCCTGGAATTCTCCCATATTTGTTATTAAGAAAAAATCTGGGAAATGGAGGCTGCTACAAGATTTAAGACAAGTCAATAAAACTATGAAATTAATGGGGGCGCTGCAGCCTGGATTGCCTACACCTGCTGGCATACCTAAAGATACTTATAAAATAATTTTAGATTTAAAGGATTGTTTTTATACTATTTTATTAGACCCCAAAAATTGTCAGCACTTTGCTTTCAGTGTCCCTTCTCTTAATTTCAACAAGCCTATGGACCAGTATCATTGGAAAGTATTACCACAAGGAATGGCCAATAGCCCCACCATGTGTCAAAAATTTGTGGCACAAGCATTACAAGGTGTACGTAAAAATCATCCCTCTGTATATATTATTCATTATATGGATGATATCATGCTGACACATAAAAATAGAGGTTATCTTCTTGCTGTTATACTGACTCAAAAAAAAAAAAAAGATAAAAAAGGGGGAGATCTATCCCACAACACTGGCTAATAGTATTGCCAATGCTCTTTTTATTCTTAAATTTTTTTAATTTGGATGTTGATGGTCGCTCTGCTGCTGGCCACTTCTGGGACCCCAAATCTCATATGGGTTTTGATCAGGTTTATTGAAGGGATGTTAACACTGGAAAATGTTAAGCCTGACCCGGTGCTAAATTGGGGTCGAGGTCATGTTTGTGTTTATTCCCAGGAAGAAGATGGCCCATGATGCTTACCAGAGCGATTGGTCAAGGAAGCTCCTGCGACACCTCCTGTTGGCTGTGATTCTGCTTGCTCACCTGAGAGTGACAGCTGAGGTGTACTGGGCTTATTTCCCAGATCCACCACTGTTACAACCAGCAGTGTGGGAAGACAGAGAGATCATCATCACAGTGAACAACTCTCGTCTGCTGGGTCTGCCTGCAACGGTCAATCCTCTACCTTCTGAAATGTGCCTATCAATTATACAGGTCTAGGTATTGGACTACCCATTTGCTTTTCAAAAAGTGTGACTGTTCCAGGATGCCTGACTCTGTCACAACAAGAGTTGCAGAGAGGCGCGCCTTTACATCCAAATTGTCAGATACAAGGTGTTGTCATCTGGGGACCCGAGGGGCATGATGCTGAGGGTGTAAACCCCCCACAATCATATCTTCCCTGTGAAGCTGCCTCAGTATGCTATAATAACAGCATGCAATGGAGGAAGTGCATTTCTACTATTCCCCAGAGGTGCAATGTGATTGGTACAATGGACTATGTCTTGGACTGGTCAATAGGGCAAGCCCATAATCTATATTTGAGACAGTGGGCTGTCTTTAGGGAAAATGAGCAAGCCAAATGCAGAGAATTATCTGAAAAGAAATTAGGTTTTGCGGCAGGATTGTGGTGGTCTTCCACCTGGAAGCCACAAACACATATATGGAAGTTGGCAGCAGCAATGGGAGAGATAAGACCATTCAAAAAACGTAGTAAAACTAGACCTGAAAACGTAACTGCTTGTGTGCATTTACCTTATGTGATATTAGTTGGACACATTGATATTAGCTTTTCCAATCATTTTAATTTTACTTGTCAAAATTGTATTCTTACCTCCTGTGTGACTAACGTACCTAGGGGAATGCAGATTATGGTAGTTAAACAGCCTTCTTTTGTCCTGATACCTGTTGATGTGTCAGGACCTTGGTATAGTGATAGTGGGTTGCAAATTTTAAAAGAAATTGATCATGCATTAAGTCGTCCTCGCAGAATAGTGGGAGTAATCATTGCTGGAGTCATTGCTCTCCTTACTCTCTTAGCTACAGTTACTACTGCTGCTGTTACTTTATCTAAAGAAATACAGACAGCTTCTTTTGTTAATCAGATGTCTAAAAATGTAACTCGTACTTTAGGAACTCAAGAGCATATAGATATTAAGTTAGAACATAAGTTAGATGCTTTAAATGATACTGTTTTATACTTAGGAAATGAGGTTCAAGATTTAAAGATTACTATTCAAGAGTTAAAGATTAGAACAAGTTTTAAGTGTCATGCTAAATTTGATTGGATCTGTGTTACTTCCTAAATTTATAATCAGAGTGATCATGACTGGAATAGGATTAAGACACATCTGCAAGGGATATGGCATCATGAAAATCTATCACTAGACTTGTTGAAATCACACCAAGAAATTACTGATCTAGGGAGTGCCGAGCCCCTTTCATTTGATGCAGCTAAAACAGCTCAAGATATTCTGGAAAAGTTACAAGCTGTCATGCCCTCTTGGTCATCGTTTACTTCTTTGACAGGAGGTCTTCTAGGTGTTGGAATCTTATTGCTCCTAGGCTTGTGTTTGCTGCCTATATTGGCACGCATCTTTGTCAGCACTATTTGGACAATCAAAGCTGAAATACATGTGTTAAAGCTTCGCACAACCCCCTTTGCAGGAGCTGGTAGTCAATGACGGGTAAGATTCTCTTTGGGACAAGTCAACCTAAGACAGGACATAGGTGCATGACATCTATGCTCCCACAATGGGTAAGATTTGTACTTAAAAGAGAACAACCTAAGCCAGGCACAACTCCCTGCACATCAACTGCAGGTTGGTGTCTCATTTTTCTAAAAATTAAAGAAGGGGGAGATGTTGGAGACAATGATTAATTACCCATGTTTTGTTAAAACCAGCCATGCGTTGTGTGCTGACAGTATTGACCTAGGAAACAATAACCCGCATCTAGATGCCTATGACACTTGTACTGAGCTATGGTTGAGGGGCTTTGATACAGTCAGTGTATTAAGACAATAGGCCTTGTATGGGGCTACTAAACTTCATGCAATGTTTTGTATGTTATGTTGCCATTGTATAAGCTAATGTTCCCACGTTACTTCTCTTGTATGAGCTAACTTTCTCATGTTCTTTTTCTTGTATAAACTTCCTGGTATCATGGTATAAAAAGGTCCAGTGAAATAAACTCGAGGCTGTAGTATTGACTGTCAGCCCTCCCAGTAACAGACTTTGTATTGACTTTGCCTTTAATCCTCACTCCCCCCTTCAGGACTGTTCAACTTTGCCGGCAGGTACGGCAATCTCCATAGCAGCTGAACTAGTTTGCAATCCCAACAGTGTAGAAGAGTTCCTATTTCCCCACATCCTCACCAACATTTATTGTTATTTGACTTCTTGATGATTGCCATTCTGATTGGGGTTAGATGAAATCTCAGCATAGTTTTGAGTTGCATCTCCCTAATTGCCAATGATATTGAAAGTTTTTTCATGTGTCTATTGGCCATTTGTATCTCTTCCTTTGTGAAGTATCTATTCAATTCAGTTGCTCATTACTTGACTGGGTTATTTGTTTTTCTAGTGTAAGGTCTCTTAAGTTCTTTGTATATTCTAGAAATGAATTCTCTGTCAGAGGGATAGCTGGTGAAGATCTTCTCACATTCAGTGGGCTTTCTCTTTAGACTCTTCATGGTTTCCTTTGATGTGCAGAAACTTCTTAATTTCTTTTAGTTTTGTTTGTTTGTTTGTTTTTGGTAGCAGATATTGAACCCAGGGGCATTCTACCTCTGGGATACACCCCCAGCCCTGTTTTATTTTTTTATTTTGAAACAGAATCTCACTAAGTTGCAAAAGGCCTCATGAAGTAGCTGAGGCTGGCCACAAACCTGCAATCCTCTGGTCTCAGCCTCCCAAGTACTGGGATTACAAGCATGTGCCACCATGCCAGCATCAGGCACATCTTAGACAAAACAATAGAGACATTTAGGTAAGCAGGGGGATGATGTATCTGAGTAAGACTTGGGATTTTTCTGGTCAGCAAAGAGGCCGGCAAAATGACTGGTCTTCACATGATGGGGTTACTTTCACTGGGACTCTAACACTTTACACACTTACTCTTAATAGACAAGAAGCAAGGTGGGGGAGGTGCTTAGGATTGTGGCAAAGGGCATCAAGTCTCTTCTGTGTCTGCTTCTCTGGGATGTAGAGGTCAGTGGGGTTGGGGAGCCTTTGGTATCTGTATTGTCTGAGGAGGAGAACAGTGTTTACATGCTTTTGAGTGGCAGCTTGGATGACAGCTGAACTTTGTTTTTTGGGGTTTTTTTGGTGGCAATGAGGATGGAACCCAGGGGCATTCTACCTCGGGGATACACTCCTAGTCCCATTTTTATTCTTTATTTTGAAACAGGGTCTCAATAAGTTGCAAAGTGCCTCACTAGGTGTTGAGGCTGACCATGAACCCAGATCCTCCGGTCTCAGCTCCCAAGAACTGGGATTACAAGCATGCACCACCATGCTCAGCTCAAGAGTTGAACTTTTGTGAAACAAAATGAAAGAGTAAGTTTAAAATGCAAGTAGATAGCAGTGTGGCTTGGAGGGAGAATGACCATGCGTTCAATACCAGGTACTGAAAAAAAGAAGAAAAAAAAGGTCTTCTGCCTTCTTTTTTTTTTTTTTTTTTTTTTTTTGCGGTACTGGGGATTGAACTCAGGGGCATTCTACCCCCGAGCTATACCCCCAGCCCTATTTTTTATTCTTTATTTTGAAACCGAGTCTCACTAAGTTGCGGAGTGCCTCACTAGGTAGCTGAGGCTGGCCGCGAACCCAGATCCTCCTGTCTCAGCCTCCCGAATGCTGGAATTACAAGCGTGCGCCACCACGCCCGGCATCTTCTGCCTTCTTAAAAAGGTCTTTCCCAGTCTCATTGTACAGACATACAGACTTTGGCCCATTTGTTATCTTTGTTTCTTCCACTGAATGCAGGTGCTGATGTGCCTGTTTTGTATGTCTGCTTTGTTAGCATCTACATAAGAGGATGCATGATGTTTCTTTAGCTCCCTTTTTAAATCTTTTATCTTTACCAGGACAGCCAGCATGACCTGAAATCATGGAGCTATTTGAAGATTTAAGTCTGAGCATCTTATCTCATTTCCATGCTAACAGCCTGCTATGCCTGCTTTGCAGGGTATGAGAAAGTTTGGGCTTTCTAAGAAGCTGATGTTTTAACCTTTTAAATGCGTATTCTGTTTTGGGACAGGGCATGGTATGAAGTCATCTACCCATAATGGGATCACTAGTTGAACCAGGGCAGGCGGGGCGTCTACTTTGAGCTATACCTCCAGCCCTATTTTAGTTTCTTTTTATTTTGGTACTGGGGATTGAACTCAGGGGCATTCTACCTCCTATCTATACCCCTAGTCCTATTTTATTATTTTATTTTAAAACAAGGTCTAAGTTGCAGAGGGCCTCACTAAATTGTTGAGGCTAGCTGTGAACCTCTGGTCCTCCTGTCTCAGCCTCCCAAGTACTGGAATTATAAGCGTGGACCACCACACCAAGTTTATTTATTTATTTATTTTATTTGAATTATTTATTTATTTTTTGTGGTACTGGGGATGGAACTCAGGGGCAATCTACCTCCAAGCTATACCCCCAGTCCTATTTTTTATTCTTTCTTTCTTTTTGTGGTACTGGGGATTGAGCTCAGGGGCATTCTACCTCTGAGCTACACCCCCAGCCCTATTTTTTTTTTTTTTTTTTTTTTTTTTTTTTTGCGGTACTGGGGATTGAACTCAGGGGCATTCTACCTCCGAGCTATACCCCCAGCCCTATTTTTTATTCTTTATTTTGAAACCGAGTCTCACTAAGTTGCGGAGTGCCTCACTAGGTAGCTGAGGCTGGCCGCGAACCCGGATCCTCCGGTCTCAGCCTCCCGAA
>PVLC010044642.1:0-12088 GCA_004027655.1 Graphiurus murinus | reverse complement strand
TTTTTTGTGGTACTGGGGATGGAACCCAGGGGCATTCTACCTCTGAGCTACAGCCCCAGCCCTACTTTTTTATTCTTTATTTTGAAACAGGGTCTCACTAAGTTGTGGAGGGCCTCACTAAAGTACCAAAAGAAGAGAGAAGGAAGGAAGGAAGGAAGGAAGGAAGGAAGGAAGGAAGGAAGGAAGGAAGGAAGGAAGGGTAGTGGGATAACATGGTCCCACTCATGGGTCCTTGGCCTCCTTGATAAAAAGAATTTTAACATGTGCCAGTCAGGAACAAAAGGCAGGTATTTACTCAGGAAAAATAAGGGACTCAGAAAACAGGTAAGCGGAGATCTTCTGAGTCAAGGAGCGGGAGGGCAAGAGAGCAGAGTCCTTCCCTCCTTAGTCCTTATATGAGAGGCGGTTGGCACAGAAGAAGTCTGGACTTCCTCCTCACAGGTATAGGAGGGCCTTCCAAGAAGGGTGGGCACAGAAAAAGTTGGATCCTCCTCCTTCTCAGGTTTCAAGTGGTCGCTGGCTGAGATCTGACCTTTGTCCTGAATCTCAGGTGGGTGCTGGGATTCAGGGGATTAAAAAGGTGTGGCCCAGTTAGACTTTTCTCCTAAGATTTTGAGCACACCCTATAGGTTGGGGTCAGCTAGAACTCTCCAGATTTTAAAGTATATTTTTCTTCCCTTCCCAATGTCTCCTTTTTGCCTAAATTTTATTCCTTCTACTCTACCTCATAGGAAGGAAGGAAGGAAGGAAGGAAGGAAGGAAGGAAGGAAGGAAGGAAGGAAGGAAGGAAGGAAGGAAGGAAGGAAGGAAGGAAGGAAGGAAAGAAAAACCAATGACTGAAGAAGTGCCAGGCCAGAACACTGTGGGACTTCCCTGAAAAGCTCTCCTTTGAGGCCTTGCAAATCCACCTAACTCTATCTTTAAAGCCACATTTACCATCTCAGTAATGATGGTGAAATGTGAATTTAGGGAATGACTGTGACATCCAACACCTTCCTCACCCCTATTATACTTTGAACTGGTACAGTAACAACAACTGAAGTCTCACATTCATTCCTGATACCATGTTTGAAGGACACTACCTGTGGACAGTTCATCTGAAAATGAACTGAAATCTGAAATCCTTGAAGCCCAGTGTATTATGGAATTCAGAATGCCAATTTTTTAAAAATGTGGTTCATACATTATAAATAGCATAACTTTTCCAGTGGGTTTAGAGTTGTTCCTTAATAAAGCACATTAATATTTTTGCAGCAAGATGCAATAATACAGAGGACTAATATCTAAAATATGAAGAACTTTAAAAAGTAACACTAAAAAAAATTAAAAACTGAACAGATACTTCTCAAAAGAAAAAATACAAATGCCCAATAAATATATATTTAAAAAGTTCAACATCAGCCACCAGAGAAGTGCAAATCAAAACTACACTGAGATTCCATCTAACCCCAGTTGATTGGCAATCATCAGTAATACAAGCAATAATAAATTCTGGTGTGGATCTGGGGAAACAGGAACCTTTAAACACTTCTAGGGTTGCAAGTTAGTACAACCACTATGGAGATCAGTATGAAGGTTCCTCAAAAAAACAGAAATGGAGCCGGATGTGGTGGTCTATGCCTGTAAGCTCAGTACTTGGAAAGCTATGGCAGGAGGCACAGGTTCCTGGCCAGCCTCAGCAACTTAGTAAGGGCCTCAGCAACTTAATGAGACCTTGTTTCAAAATTAAAAAATAAAAAGAGCTGGAGACAGCTGAGCACGGTAGCCCATGGCTGTAATTCCAGCACTTGGGAGTCTGAGACAGGCAGATTTGTGTGTGTGTGTGTGTGTGTGTGTGTGTGTGTGTGGTACTGGGGGTTGAACCCAGGGGCATTCTACCTCCGAGCTATACCCCCAGCCCTATTTTTTATTCTTTATTTTGAAACCGAGTCTCACTAAGTTGCGGAGTGCCTCACTAGGTAGCTGAGGCTGGCCGAGAACCCAGATCCTCCAGTCTCAGCCTCCCGAATGCTGGGATTACAAGCGTGTGCCACCACGCCCAGTTTGAGACAGGCAGATTTCAGGTTCAAGGCCAGCCTCAGTAAAGTAGCCAGACTCTTAGCAACCTAACAAGACCCTATTTCAAAATAAAAGGATTAAAAGGGTGGGGGAGTGTATCTCAGAGGTAGAGTGCCCCTGGGTTCAATCCCTAGTGCCAAAACTAGGAACGGAACCACCATATGACCTAGCTATACCACTCCTCGGTATCTTTACAAAAGAGTTAAAGTCAGAACGCTGTAGTGACACATGCATACCCATGTTTATTGCAGCAAAATTCACAATACCCAAATTATGGAACCAATCCAGATATCCATCAACAGATAAATGGATAAAAAAAAATGGTATATATACACAATGGAATTTCACTCAGCCATAAAGAACTAAATTATGTCATTTGCAGGAAAATGGATGCAACTAGAGAATATTATGCTAAGTGAGATCAGACAAGGTTGTATGTTTTCTTCTATCTGTGGAAGCTAGAGAGGAGCTAGGAAACAAAAGGAATTTCAGATAAATGAGGAGAGAGACCAGCAGAACTGTGGAAGGAGATAGGGCAAGGGCAGTAAGGAGGAAAAAAAAAGGAATGCTGATGAAGGTAACAGTTCAGATAACGCTCTGTCCATATATGAAGGTATTGCTGCAGGAAAGTCAGGTCCACAGATACAAGACCCAGACACCAGTTCAGGGGGCAATGAGTTTATTTCCTGGTGAAGCAGAGAGCAAAGCTCCAGGTCTGAGCCCAGAATGGCATCAACATACAGATTGCGTAGCCCCAGTGGGACGGATTTTGATTGGTTCAACAACAGGCAGGGGTACCAATAGGGAGCTCAGGTCAGATTTCATTTCTGCTTCCTAAGATATTTCCTGTATCTCCATGTGGCAGGGACCAGGTAGCACCAGTCTTGGGACTGGGTGGTGCCATCTTGGGCTCCACATAGCTGGGACTGAGTGGCACCATTTGGGGCTCCTGCCTCAGTATCACTACTAACCTCACTAATATGTATGAAGATGGCAGAGCTGAGTGGGATCTGGAAGGAAACATAGCAAGTGTTGTGTGTGTGTATGTTTCCATCACTCTGAGCCTCATCACGATGTATAATTACGATGCACAAATATGAGCATTTTCAAAGGCTTCAGTTATATGCAGGATAAGTAAAATGAAGTTCCATGTCAAGTTTTCCTGCCAAATTACTTCAGATCAGCTCAGGCCAGGCTTCACCCTTAAGTGAGTTACTAAAAATCCTCATTCCAGAGATTACAGTATTGCAGCCATGGGCCATTACTGTCCTCTATTTCACCTTTGTCCTCTTTCACCAAATAATAACTGGTCAAACTGGGATTCCAACCTCAACCTCAGTGTGTTCAACCACACTGAGTGGGAGAACAAAGAGTTTCCTATGTTGCAGGATGCTCGGTCTCACAACCTGGTCCCAGAAACAAGGAAACTGTTGGCCAAAATCAGATGATAAGGCTTCTTCATTTACCAGTAAAGACCCAGTCAGCAAAGTACTGTGAAACTGGGCCTCAGGCAAAGACATTCCAACCTTCTATACATTTGGTCACTTAACTGCAGAAAGGAGGGAAAGGGAAAGCGTGAGATTTATTACACCTAGCATAAGCAAGCAGGCTGTTAAGTCAAGTTGTCTTGTCTCTCTCTTATCTGGCAGATGCTCAGCCAGCCCTGCTATGTTCACATTTTGGGAGGACCCCTGAAGGGCCCCTGACTCCAACTTGCCTAGAGGGAGGCAGTGACTCCATTAACTTTGAAAATGGGGTTTTCTATCTTTTATTTTCGAAGTGTCTGCTTGCAGGCAACTAAGGGGAAGAGGGTGAGAGAATTCTTATTTTTCCTATCTTAAGTCTAATTTCCTAACCAACAATATTTCCAAGGCTCTGACTATTTTGCCTACCTCACCTAGAGCCAAAATGAGGATGGACGCCAGGAAGAAACCACCAATCCTAGTCCTCAGAGTAGGCGCTTCTGAAATGGTGTCTGGGGTGGGGAGAGGGTCTGGGGTTTTAATAGATTATTTTTAAAAGAACAAGGAGAATTTTTCAGTATGGGATTCACCCTGGGTCCTTTTCTTAGCTCAGTAGAGAAATAAAGAGCCAGAAATCTCAGTTGCAAAGCTAAGATGTTTATTGTAAAGTAAAAGTAAAAAAAAAAAAAAAAGTACCACACTGAAGAGGAAGGTGATGGAGTGTCCCAAAAGAGAGACACTGCCACCCCTAGATCTTTGGGTTTATATCTAAGTCCTATTTCCTTATCTCATGAGAGCTGGTAGCCAGAGCTGGCTGGGCTTGTTACAGCAGGGTATGTCTTTATCGGTAACTGGGTGAGGGGATACATGGTATTTCTCAATCCCCCTTTAAGTCCCAGTGCCTGTAACTCTTTAGGTTCCAGTGTCTCCATTTATCTTATCTTTGTTGCTATGCCAACACCTGCCTGATATGGCAATGCAGGAATCATCTACCAATGACCACAGCAGTACCTGAATCATCTACCTGAGACCAGCTCAGAGAAGGTTACAGCAAACCAGCTGTTATGGTTGCATTGGTCAACAATAATAGCACAGGACATTGACTGGCCATTGGTCACATATGCTATATATTCCAGGTAAGAATAACCATGAGCAGCTGGGTATGGTGGCTCATGCCTGTAATCCAAGTACTTGAGACAGGAGGATTGCAGGTTTGAGGCCAACCTCAGCAACCTAGTGAAACCCTGTTTCAAAAGAAAAAATAAAAAGAGCTGGGGGTGTAGCTTGAAGATAGAATTTCCCTGGGTTTGATCCCCAGTAACACACACACACACACACACACACACACACACTAATTGCCAAGAGCAGGAAAGGCTTTTACTGGGGTAATTTCTTTTCTTTTTTTTTTTTTTTTTTTTTGTGTGTGTGTGTGGTACTGGAGATGGAACCCCGGGGCATTCTACCTCTGAGCCACACCTCCAGCCCTTTTATTCTCTTATTTTGAAACAGGGTCTCACTGAGTTATGGATGGCCTCACTAAATTGCTGAGGCTGGCTGCGAACCTATGATCCTCTTGTCTCAGCCTCCCAGGTACTGGGATTACAAGCATGTGCCACCACGCCTGGCATTGGGGTAATTTCTTACCTTCATGGTGTCAGGGAGTCAGCAAGAAATTTGCCGTGCTAGGTCAGGATGGCCTTTATAACTGCAGTCTCATGCCTTGTGTTTCCCTGAGCTAAAGAATTTTGTGACCCTTGTTTTTGTGACATTTTTAAATTCTTTCTCCAACCTAAGCAGTCTGGCGCTAGAGGCTACAGCCTTATCTTCTCGAATCCTGCCATTCACTGTTATATTGCCTCTTCAAATTTGACCCTCACCAAGGGTAGCATGCAGGCTTCAGATTTGTAAAACCATCTGAAGGGAAATTAAGAGGACTGCAGCTGTTTAACAAAGTGCCAAAGAGGAGATATGCATGTTTTATTGAGATATCTGTTCCCTTCCCAAATTCCTTACTTGAGTCACTTTTAACAAGGGAGCGTTGGACCATGAAGAGCATTGCCAGCAATCTTGCAAGAGGTTCTGGGGATCTAAAAAATGGGAGGGAGAGGTCTGCATAGGATAAGCAGAGAGCAATCCTAATCTTTGCCAAACAAAGCAGAGGAGATTTCTGTTAACAACCTGGAGTCTTTATCTTTTAGTTTATTTATTCCTCATTCATACATTGTGCCTATCCTGTGTACAATGTGCCTAGTGCAGTAAAATTCTAGAGAGCAAACTGCCCCAGGTCTCCAAAGCCTCTGTGCCTGCTCCTGGTTGCCCTTCTAGTCTTCTTCATGACCTCTCTCCACCTCCCACCGAAACCAACCACACGGTCCCTACCATACCATAAACCCTCGGAAGGTCTTACCACCCTGAGGACTTTCTCCAGTCCCACATTTTCTGCTTCAAATGGTGGGTTGCAGCTGGGCAGAGTGGTCTACACCTGTAATCTTAGTGCTTGGGAGACTGAGACAGGAGGATCGCAGGTTTGAGGCCAGCCTCAGAAACTTAGCAAGACCCTATTGCAAAGTAAATAGTAAGAAGGACTGGGTTGCAGTTCTTAGGTAGAATTTTCCTGGGTTCAATCCCCAATACCACACACACACACACACACACACACACACACACACACACACACGCCTTCAGATACCATGGGTCAAACAAAGCAGAGTTGTTTTTTCTCTGTGTAAGAATTTAGAAACTCTTACAGTTGTTAAACTCTTACAGTTTAACTATTAGAGCTAAACTATGCACACCTGGCAAGGTGCCTCTGGAAAGATTTCTGCCTTTGGATCTGTGTTGCTGTAGATCTGGATGCTATCTAGGGAACAGGAAGGGAGACAGGAGCTGGGAAGGAATGTATATTTATTTTAAGAGGGTAACATAGAAATATCACACCTCATTTCCACCTGCATTCCATTGGCCAAATCCATGCTGGAGCCCATAAATGCTTGGTCAATACGACTTAATGTAGCCCACACAGCCCCAGAGGCTGGAAGATGTAAGCTCCAGCTGGGTGGTCATATTCTTTGCTGAAACTCTGGAGTTCTTTTATTTAGATGGGAAGAACAGATGCTGCTGAAAAACGAGCCATGTCAGTCATTGTATTTTCTCCAGTCTCTTTCAAAAAGACCACAGCGAATCCAGGCATGGTGGTGGGGCATACCTGTCATCCCAGTACTTAGGAGGCTGAGTCAGGAGGATCGCAGGTCTGAGGCCAGCCTCAGCAACTTATCGAGACCCTGATTCAAAATAAAAAGTGCTGGGGGTATAGCTTAGAGATAGAATGCCCTAGGGTTCAATCCCCAGTACAAAAAGAAAAAAGAAAGAAGAGAAGAAAAATAGTGCAGCTAACATAGTCCCCCAAATGGAAGCTCAAGTTCTTGCTTAATAATTTCTTCAATAAATACTTATAAACTACTTGCTATGCACTAGGCATCATTCAGAACATTGCAGGTACAGCAGACTACAAAATAGAGGAGGTTCCTAACAGCATGAGAAGGGAGAAAGTAAACACAAATCAGGAAAAGCACTCTCGGTTCTAGTAAGTGCAAAGATGAAAATGAAGATGACAGAGGAACAAATGGCCGGTGGCTCCTTTGGTTTGTGGTTACGGCAGCGCTCACTGGGGAAATGATGAGTACACTGAGACCCGAATGACTGAGCAGCCTACCTTTTTTCTTTTCTCTTTTTGGTAGTGGAGATTGAACCTAGAGTCATTCTACCTCTGAGCTACACCCCCAGCCTTTTTAATTTTGAAACAGTGTCTCACTAACTTGCTGAGGCTCTCACTAAATTGCTGAGGCTGGTCTTGAACTTGTGATCCTGCTGCTCAGCCTCCCAAGTACCAGGATTATAGTCATGCACCACCGTGCCTAACTGAAGGGCTCTTAATTACAATAGCTAGGCCAGTACCCTGTGACTAGTAAAAGTCGGTGTTTTTCAACAATTGAGAGTGTTCTTCTTATACTACTGCCCCGAAACTACCTCCATGTTTTCTGGTTTTCTCTCCTATCTTTCCTGTTTTTCAAGTTAGTTTCTGCATCCCACAAAGTATTGTATTTGTAAACTTTCACTTGCAGAAAGAGAAAGGAAATACAGGAGGTGAATGTCTACCAGGAACCGGTGACTGCTAAATGCTTTGCCTAGGATAACTCGTTTAATCTTCCAATAGATCTGTGAATCTGATATCATTATTTTCATTTTATACACAAGCAAATAGGCTCAGAGAGGGGAGGTGTCTCATCCAAAGTCACCAGGCTAGTAAGTGGCAGAGTTGGGCTTTGAACCCAGGGGATCCCTGAGCTTGCTGTATTTACAACGTGGTGCACAGTGACTGGGGGCTGCCATTTGGGTGTTGTTGTTGTTGGTACTGGGGATTGATCCCAGGGGCATTCTACCTTTGAGTTACACCCCCAACCCTTTTTATTTTTTATTTTGAAACAGGGTCTCAGTAAGTTGCTGAGGCTGGCCTTGAACCTGCGATCCTCCAGCCTCAGCCTCTCAAGTGCTAGGATTACAGGAGTGCACCACCATGCTCGGCCGCGTTTTAAGGTTTTTCTTTTGCCTGTAACTTTTTTCATTAATGTCCTTGTGTGACTTTTACTTCATGTTACATATAACATCTTTACCTAATCGTCCTGATGGACTGTTTTTAATATAAAATTTAAAAATCTTAGATAATGTAAAATATATTTTTTAAAAAATATATATATATATAATAAAATGTACTATTTTGGCCATCTTCAAGTGCACAGTTCAGCGACACTCAGCACATTCACGTTGTGCAACCACCATCACGATCTCGAACCAGGACTTTTTCAACAGCCTTGAAGAACATACGAAAGACTTGGATTTCCATGCCATCCTAGCTTAGGGGCCACGCCAGCCTCTGCACAGGCCCAATCTTCGTGGATATGCTGCAAATTAAGCACAGGGCCACCGTTGATTTTCCAATTCTTGGCTCCCCTCCCCTTTTCTTTCTTCCTCTCCTTCTATGGTCATGAGACAACACGATGTCACTCATGGGTTCTTGGCCTCCATGATAAAAAGAATTTTAACACATGCCAGTCAGGAACAAAAGGCAGGAATTTATTTAGGAAAGTAAGGGACTCAGGGAAAAACAGGTGAGCAGAGATCTTCCAGGCAACGCAACAAGAGAGAGTTTGCATCCTTTTTCAGCCGTATATAGAACTTCCAAGAAGGGGTGGGCACAGAAAAGGTTTGGACTTCCTCTTTCTCAGGTATCAGCGATGGGTGGTGACCTCTTTCTCAGGTTTCAAAGATGGGTGGTAGCTGGCTGAGATCTGACCTTTGTCCTCCTGGACCTCAGGAATCTCAGGTGGGGGCAGGGATCCAGGGGATTAAGGGTGTGGGCCCACCGAGACTTCGCCTAAGACCTGGCACACCCTATGAGGTGGAGGTGGAGTTAGAATACGAACTCTCCAGATTTTTAAACTATATTTTTTCTTTCCTTCCCAATGTCTCCTTTCTGCCGAAATTTTATTCCTTCTACTCTACCTCATCACTATGACCTGCAGTTTAGCAATGAAATGGAGTGGCCTAGTTATAGCCGTGCCTACTCAGGCTCACGAGAGAGAGGAAGGAGAAATAGGCACAATTCTTTTTTGTTGTTGTTGTTTTTTTTTTTTGCGGTACTAGGGATTGAACTCAGGGGCGTTCTACCAACGAGCTATACCCCCAGCCCTATTTTTTATTCTTTATTTTGAATCCGGGTCTCACTAAGTTGTGGAGTGCCTCACTAGGTAGCTGAGGCTGGCCGCGAACCTGGATCCTCCGGTCTCAGCCTCCCAAATGCTGGGATTACACCTGGCTTGGCACAATTCTTTATTAAATGGTCTTGTTATGGGGTACGGCGGGTCCCCCAAAATCCAGGTTCTTGGTATCGTGAAAAAAAGAATTTTAACACATACCATTCAGAAAACTATAGGCAGGTTTATTTTAAGAACTTAAAGGGAAACTGGGAGAAAGGGGAAGGGAAGGCATGGAGCGGGAAGCGGGAAGGGGGTAAGGCATGGAGAAGGGCCCGCCGCGCGCCTCCAGAGAAGAAGAGAAAATGGCTTCTTGCGACTGGACTTTTTAAGGGTTTTGTTCCTCCTCCTCCTCAGATTCAGGTGGGCGAATAGGTGATCAGATAGGGCCTGGAAGTTGCAGGTGGGGGCTGGACTTCCGGAGATTAAGGCGTGGAACTCAGGTGGAGGCGGGGTTCCTAAGAAAAAAAACTTCCAAGGGGTAGAGTTAGCTTAACTCAAAGAACTTCCAAGGGGTGGAGTTAGCTTAACTCAAAGAACTTCCAAGGGGTGGAGTTAGCTTAACTCCCCTGATTTTTAAAAAAACTATATTTTAAAAACTATATTTTAAAAACTATATTTTTCTGGATTACCATCCTCCTACCTAAATTTCCGCTTCCTAATCTACCTCATCAGTCTGGCTTGGGTCTTACCTCTGCTCTGTCCCCACTGATACCCAGGAGATGGAGCAAAGAAACAGGAGAAACAGACTGCCTAATTGAAATCTGAATGGTTTGGACATTTCTTAGCCTTCCGACGGTGAGTTGATGGCTCTGGTTTTCCACTTTGGGAACTACTGAAGTGAACCTCAGAATGCCACTGAGGAAGCAGTAGGGCTGCCAGGAGAGATGGCAGTCACCGGGTCCTGCCCTTCCCCAGGCTTCACAGAGGGCCTTGGGGCACCAACAGGAGGTGGAGAACCAGGTAGGATTCCTGGCTCCTTTGCAGTGCTCTTGCCATCTACTGGCAAGTCTCGTCCTACCCAGCACCCTCCTGTTCCCTCTCAAGGATATTTAAAAGTCAGTCCCTGTGTGTGTGTGTGTGTGTGTGTGTGTGTGTGTGCACGTGCACACTGAGAATTGAATCCAGAGACTTTCTACCTCCAAACTACAACCCCAGCCTCCCTCTCCCTTTATTTTTATTTTGAAGCAGGGTCTCACTAAGTTACTGAAGGTCTCACTAAGTTGCTAAGGCCAGCCTCAAACCTGCCATCCTCCTCCCTAGTACTGGGATTACAGGCATGTGCACCATCCAGGAGTTTTTCTCTTCCTGAGGCTGCAAGCACCATCAGGTCCTCACAATGGGGCTATTTGGTTCTTTGCATCCCTTACAGCCAGTGCTAAGAGATTAACTCCCTCCCCCACAGGTACCAGCCCAGGTAGCTCTCTTTGTGAACCTGCTGCACTCTCCTCTTTCACAGAAATGGCTCCCGGGAAACTAGCCTGCAGAATGAAAACAACTCAGAGATGCTGGTGAATAAACACTGGAATATTTATAGACATCATATCACATCAGCTCCATTAGTTGTTAAATCTAATATTCATATTCATGAACATTTACAATGTCATTACCTCTAATCACAATCTGTAGGCTACAATTTCTAATTTCACGTAAATTCCATAATGGTTGCTGAGAAATCATACCAAACTGTAAATTGAAGGCAGCACTTATACCCAAATAATTTCAAATGCAGTCATTAGGTTGAAAAGTGTGAAATTGCTAATATCTGACCATTTTTTACCTTTATAAGTGGCAATTTTATATGTTTCAACATAACATCTCATCAAAAATTTTACCAAAAATATTCTATTTAAATTTGGGATGCAGGTGCATTCTAATGTGTTTGCTGTTCCCATGTTACCAAGCCGGGGCCTGTGAAAATATTTAAAATAGTCTTGCTTCTTAGGAATAAAGAGCCTAGGGACAAGTCAACATAATGTGAAGACTCGGGGGCAAAGAAAGAAGAATGAAGTACAAACCTGATTTCCTCTGCATGACTCATTGTGCAGTTTGAAGCACTTACTGCTTCTTAGGACCTCAGCCTCGCCAAAAACTACAAGGTTTGCTCCCCATTCTCTTCTTTCCCTCTCTCTACTTGTATTAGTCGATTTTATGACACTATGACAAAATGCCTGAGACAATTAACTTAGAAGAAAAGGTTAGGTGATGGGAGGGGGAAGGAAACACCCTAATGCACATGATATACTTTCACAAATATATCAAAGTCAATCACTAAACTGAACTTGAGAAGGAGGGAGGTGGAGGGAGTGTGGTGGGAATTGTGGAAGGTTTAAATGAGAAATGTGTGCATGTATGCCTTTACCAGCTTGTACCTAACAAAGATGTATGATTACAATGCACCAATAAAAATATATATATATATGTTTTTCTTTTTTTTCTTTGAAAAAGAAAATGAAAATAAAATTGTACACCTAAGTTTGTTCCTTGAGTGATTCTTCAAAGAAATTATTAAGAAAAGATGATCTTTAAAGAAAATTATGCTATGAAATTGGCATGCCGGAACCCTAATACATTGTTGGTGGGATTGCAAATTAGTGCAACCACTTTGGAAAACAGTATGGAGGATCCTCAGACGAATGGGAATGATCCTACCATATGATCCAGCGATCCCTCTACTGGGTATCTACCCAAAAGAAAGGAAACCAAACTATCAGACCAACGCATGTGTATCTATGTTTATAGCTGCACAGTTTACAA
>PVLC010044641.1:0-12105 GCA_004027655.1 Graphiurus murinus | reverse complement strand
AATGAGTACAGATGATTTATCTCTTTAGCTTCCCCCAAGGATTTGTATGTATATACTAAATAATTCAGTTGTCTCATGAGGAGGCCAAAGATATGGAAGATAATAAAATATGGATGTGCTGGTCAGGACTGAAACACAGCTTAAACCTAAGGATTGGAGCAGAGGGGTATATACCTTTGGGAGGGAATATCTTGATCATCCAGGTCTGAGTCATAGGCTCAGTGCTCAGGAGAAAAGTAAAATGATAGGGAGTGATAGGGAGTGGAGGGTTGACCTCACAAAAACACCTAGATTGAGTCAGATTGCTATGCAATGTCGTACAATTCATTTCTAATGAAAAAGCATCCAGATAGAAAAAAATAAATGTATATTTGTTCACCTAATAGTGATCTAAAACATTTTCTTCTCATTCATGTACTAAAAAAATGCCAGTTCTAACATAATGCAACTACTTCCACATAATACTGAAAACATTCTTACCTTCTCCCCAAGACTGATAATCCAAAGTCTTACTGCATACCCAGGTTCTATGGGTTCTAATATCAAGATCCTTTGTTTTTAAAGGTGCATTGTAATCATACATCTTTGTTGGGTACAAGCTGGTAAAGGCATATATGCACACATTTCTCGTTTAACCCTTCCCCAATTCCCACCCCACTCCCTTGCCCTCCCTCCTTCTCAGGTTTAGTTTAGTGATTGACTTTGGTATGTTTGTGAAAGTACATCACGTATATTAGGGTATCCCCCCCCATCACCTTCAGTTAAGTCACCTTCTTTGCTTATCTAAGATTTCTCCTTCTTCATCTAGAGCCCTCTTATGTCCCACTTTCTCCCTAGCTTCTGCATATTAGGGAGAACATATGATTTTTTACTTTTTGTAAAAAAAAAAAGCTAAGCTAACTAATTCTTGTTCATTCTGGATGTTGCCCTAAATAAATGTGCAATCCAAACCCCAAATACCAAGTCCAAAATTAAGCAGTTAGGATAAGAATGAACATTTTACATGAAAAAGGAGAGAAGCTCAAATAGCACACAGTGGTCTTGGGCAGAACACACATCACTCCTGCTGATTGTGTTTCCAGGGCAGTCCAGTCAATTACCTGATCAGCTTGGCTCCTTCTTCCTACTGAAAGATTTCCCAGTTCACTTTTCTCCATGGCTACATCTGAGCTTATTGGAATGGTTTCCTTTCTGGAGCAGCCCCGCCATGGTAGACAACTTCCTTTTTGTGTAAATTCAGAGATATATGAATTTTCTTAGACATTAAAGAGTTGTTAGAGTTGAAGTTCCTCTGACAAAATAATGACCTTAAACCTCAGCTGATTTTGTTTAGCTGCTCTCTCCTTCCTCCCTGGGCTGTTAACTAGTGCTCAAGCTTGATGAGTCTCATCTTAAATGTGATTTTATTCTGATGGTTTCTGTATCTTAGCAACCCATTTCAGTGTTTCTGCCTGGGGCAGTGAGGCCACTAATCTGTTCCTTAAATCCTGACTGCATTAGATTACCTAATTTTTAATAATATCTTTCCCTTTTTTTTTTTTTTTTGGACAGGAAATGCACAAGGAGTATTTGGGTTTTAGACTTGTATTTATTTGCAGTTTAATGTTTTGATCAGCATGAGATTTTTACATTCATCTTAATTTGAAAATATTGCATTAAAATACTGTATGTGTTGATGGTCAAGGGCTTCAGTGCCTCCTTAAATTTTGTGCCTGACATGAGTGCCATAGTCATTTTTCACTAATGCTGGCCCTGCAGGATGAAGATTCCTCTTCTTCTCTGACCTCTGTGTTCTAATACAAAACTTGCTGATTTTTCTACTTCCCTGCCATTGTTTTTACTTTTTGTCTTTCAGTCATATAGTTTGGCCTTTTCAGACTGTTAATCATGCTTATATAAACTTCATCCATTGTGACTTCCTGGATATCACCTTAACAAGGGAATAAAGGTTGCCACCTGGCTTTGAGAGCAGTTGGCTTGGGCCAAAGCTGATGTCTCTTTTCTATCTCCTTACTTTAGGCTGCAGGAAGCAGTCAGTAAGTTCCATATCTCAGCAGTTGTTTTTGACTTTCTTTGTTGTGTTTCCAATCTGTCCTAAAACTCCAGATATTCTGTTTAGATTTTCAAATTCCTGAGATACTAGTGGTAAGAACACATCCTTTACTTTTACACTAGGAGGTTTATAAACTTCCCAGTCAGAGATGAGGAATCACTGCTGTCATACTGCTCATCTTAACCTAGCTAAATCCATACTTGTGTTCCTTTCTTTTGTAATATTCCACTTTCAGGTACTAATTTTTATGCTAGTCTGAACTATTTTAGTTAAAAGGGTCAAAGAATAAATACAAACGAATTTAAGCAATACAATTGATTCACAAGTGAATTGAGAGGTATAGCTGGATTGGTTTATAAAAATATACTTTTATTAGTACATTGTAATTATACATCATATTGAAGTTTAGTTATATCCTTTTTCAGACCATGACATAAAATCTCTTTCTCAACTTCTCTTAACTCACTGCCTTCTGCTATACCACATTCCTAGAACACTATTACTCTATCCTTGGAGTTTATATCATCTGTATATATCCAGATTCTTTGAACCCAAAACTTGTCCCCCAGTGCAACACTATTACAGAGAGGATCTGGTAAGCATGGCTTGAATCATGTCTGCTTCTCTACTCATGGCTATGACCATGAAAACAATGTACCCTGATTGGCCAGGTTTTGACCACATGCTTACCCACAGGCAGTGAGTGTGAGTTTGTTCTATCAAGAACACAAAGATAGAGTAAGAATTATTGTTAACCGATGAAGAGTCAGTTTATTAAAATATAGAATACGGATAAGACAAAGAATATTCCATTTTAAGCTGGGCATGGTGGCACATGCCTGTAATCCAAGTACTTGTGAGGCTGAAACAGGAGGATCACAGGTTCAAAACCAGCCTCAACAACTCGGTGAGGCTCGCATCAATTTAAAGAGATCCTGTTTCCAAATAAAAAAATAAAAATAGGGCTGGGAGTGTAGCTCAGAGATAGAATGCCCCTGGGTTAAATCCCCAGCACGACACACACACACATACACACACACACACATACACACACACACACACAAGAATATTCCATTTTAATGTGATACATATATGCTCTGATAGGGAGAGGTAGTAAGGTTATACCCTAAATTTCTAGGGTGGGGGACAGAGGGTGAGGTGACCAAATGAAGTAACAGGTATGGATATTCATGATGTAGAGCAGACTGTCATGAGGGGCTGCTTCAGTATTCCTGAGAGGAAAAAGACACTAACTCTCAGAATATCTTTTTCCCACCTTGGTTGGTTCAGCTCAGAGATATGCCAGCGCTTCCTTTTTTTAGGATGGCAATTTTCTCCCTGCCTTTAAGCAGTTCCAATAGAGTGTGTGAAATGTGTGCTATTTGTGGGGAGGAGAGTAGAGAGAATGGTGCATTAAAGCAGCTTATCTCTCCTCCGGTGCAGTAGTTAGGAGACATGGCATACAGTGAAATGCATTGCACAGATAGATTTTTGTAGACTTAATTGCCCTTCCTCGTTTTGTATTGATCAGATATAGTGACCTCTGATAAGTTCCTAGTATTACCTCGAAACTCTTGATAAACTTGCTGTTCAAAATCCTATGCCTACAAATAATACAAATCTATAATTTTCAATCATGAGCCAGAGAAAATTCTGGGCAAGTGCTGAATAAAACCATCTTAAATGAATATTCTTTAGCAGCTTTCTTTTGAGTACTTTAAATTCCTGCAACATGTATGAGTACACTTTGTGAGGAAATGAAGCAAATGTACTTTGTGAGGAAATGAAGCAAATGTTTAAGAAGTGATTACATAAGCTGGACTTTTTTCCTCCTGCATGTGGGGTGGGGGAGGGACAAGCTGTCTCATGGGCACATAAGGCACCTTAGTCCCCTCCTGCTGAGGCTCAGAAACATGCACAGGCATGACTTACCTTGAACTGGGAGGAAAGATGAACTTATTGGATCAAATTTTCTTATGAGCTTCTTAACACAAAACTATTGCATGTCCTGGTTGCATGTTTTAATTCCTCATCTATGCCAATGCCTTCTTTTCTCACTTTGGTGGTTGTATTTGCTGAATTTGTGAACACATAAAAAGAATTGGACTGTCCATGAACCCCTTGAAATGGAAGCACTATTATGATTTTATGTTTACATGCATATTGGTCTCATAAGAGGGCTTATGCAAAGCTATAGAATATTCTGAATGAATCCAAAAAAGGATAAGGACCACTCATTTAGAGGAAACCTTATCTGAAAAAAAATGTTTATGCAATGCATTATTATGGAAAATGCTTGAGTCCCTGCTCCGTTTCATCAAATGAAATAGTGAGAAACCCATACCTAAATTTCTTCACGAGAGAATATTCCTCAGTCTGCTGTAAAATTTCTATATTTACCTCCAGAGCTTTTTGATTTCTAGGAAATGGATATATCTCTATCTATAATTCAACCATTCTCAGAAAGGAACAGAACTTTCAATAGAGGAATATGTAATTATGAAAATTCCCTAGACTCTTAAGTATACTTTGCACAACACTACGTGGGGATGTGGCTATTGAAGAGATTCCATCTCTCATCCCTCACAAAACTCCATTGTGGTATTTCTCCTCTGATATAAGAGTAGGAACTGAGTAGGCTCACAGCCACATCCTCCCTCGTTCCCAAAGGAGAGCTGGCACCTCAGATTAACTTCTGCTCAAAGGGTTGCCCAGAGCTGACTGCATTGGAATTTTACAGTGTTATGCAATTTCTTCACTGGATATCTAGCATATGGTGTATGCTACTAGGTGTGAAATGATTGAAATTTTAATGAACAGTTTATACTTAAGTTTCCAAGGACCCCAGGCAGTTAGAGATGGCTGGTCTGTGAAATACCCATGAATGAAAATGACTCCAGGTATCTGAGCATTACTCACTCTACAGTGTGTGTATTATACAGTCAAATAATGAAATAAAAGCCACACTGAATGCTGATTATATTTGACATGTATTTGCTCATAATTGCTAACAAAATAAAGAAAGTGACATATGGAATTTGTCCACAGCTTCATTATAGATGTGTTTATAGATATGGTATTTGGAAAGAAAATAATATATTATTGAAAGTCAAAGTGACACTCCCTGAATGTCAATGCCTGGAATTTTTCAAATAAAACATAGCTTTGTTCAATGTTCACAATAGCAACTGATTAATTTCATGTATAAAAAAAATCTATAATCATGGCACCTTAATAAACATGAAAATTCTAAGAAGTCCACATTCTCAGAAATGCAAGCAAGAATAAGTTGGGTCCCCATATTATCTTCTATATAAACAACTTCTGAGTGTTAGATGTTTAATTTACATATCAAAAATATTTCCATGAATATATAAAGATGAATTAAAATAAGTGATAAATCCCAAACTCATAGATTTAGTTCACACAGTACTTTTCATAACCATCTGTTAATTCTGTTAACACAAATCCTTTGCTAACTAGAACATGCAATTAACCAAGCCATCCCCATTCTTAACCTTGCTGTATGAACAAGCATTTATTATATTTTCTATGTAAATAAATGGTTCTGAGAGTTGGTCTAGTGTCTACACACCTGCCAATCAATTATACCAACTTCCAATGAAAATGCAAGCCCCATAGCCTCAAAGAGATGAAAAATGAAACTTCAGTTTAAAGTTTGGTCCAGCCAGGAATGGTGGCACACACCGCCAGGCCTGAGACAGGATTTGAGGCTAATCTGAGCAACTTAGACCCACAGCAACTTAGTGAGGTCTTATTTCAAAATGCAAAAATAAAAAGGAACGAGGGTACATTTCAGAGGTAGATTGTCCCTGTATTCAATCCCCGAACTAAATAAAAACAAAGTGGCTCCAGAAACATAACTGAAAGTCAATAGAGTTATGTATGTACATATGTATGTATGTATGAATTTATTCATTTATTTATTTATTCATTTATTTATTGTTCATGGTACTGGGGATTGAATCCAAGGACATTCTACCACTGAGCTATACCCTAGCCCTTTTTATTTTTATTTTTTATTTTGAAACATGGTTTCACTAGGTTGCTGAGTCTAGCTAAGTTGTTAAGGCTAATCTTTTTAAAAATATTTTTTATAATAATTGGTGCATTGTAATCATACATCTTTGTTAGGTACAAGCTGATAAAGGCATATACGCACACATTTATCATTTAACCCCTTCCCCCATTCCTACCCCATTCCCTCACCCTCCCTCCTTCTCAAGTTCAGTTTAGTAATTAACCTTGATATGTTTGTGAAAGTACATCATGTGCATTAGGGTGTCCTCCCCTGTCCTCCCCCCTCAGTCAAGTCAATTTCTTTGCTCATCTAGGGTTTCTCCTTTTTCATCTGGAGACCCTCTTATGCCCCTGCTTCTCCCTAGCATCCGCATATCAGGGAGAACATATGCTTTTTAACAGTGTGTGATTGACTAATCTCACTTAACATAATGCTTTCCAGTTGCATCCATTTCCCTGCAAATAACATGATTTTGTTCTTCTTTATGGCTGAGTAATATTCCATTGTGTACATATCCCATAGCTTTGTAATCCATTCATCTTTTGATGGACATCTTGGATGTTTCCACAGTTTGCCAATTGTGAATTGTACACCTATAAACATAGATACACATGCATCGGTCTGATAGTTTGGTTTCCGTTCTTTCGGGTAGATACCCAGAAGTGGTATTGCTGGATCATATGGTAGGTTCATTCACATTCATCTGAGGATCCTCCATACTGTTTTCCAAAGTGGTTGCACTAGTTTGCAGTCCCACCAACAATGTATTGGTGTTCCCACTTCTCCACACCCTTGCCGGCATTTGTTGTTGTTTGAGTTCTTGATGATTGCCAATCTGATTGGAGTTAGGTGAAATCTCAAGGTAGTTTTGATTTGTATCTCTCTGATTGCTAATGATGTGGAACATTTCCTCATACATTTATTGGCTATTTGTATTTCTTCTTTTCTGAAGTGTCTATTTAGGTCCTTTGTCCATTTTTTTGATTGGGTTGTTTATTTTCTTAGCTGTGAGTTTCTTGAGTTCTCTGTATATCCTAGATATTAGTCCTCTATCAGATGAGTAGCTGTCAAAATTTTTCTCCCACTCTGTGGGCTCTCTGTTGAGGTTCATGATAGTTTCCTTTGCTGCACAGAAGCTCTTCAGTTTAATGCAATCCCATGTATTGATCTTCCTTTGAGTTGCTTGTGCTTTGGAGGTCTTATTGAGAAAGTTTTTACCTGTGCCTATGTGTTGAAGTGTTAGTCCTATGACCTCTTCAAGTAGCTGCAAGGTCTCTGGCCTAACTTCCAGGTCTTTAATCCACCTTAAGTTGACTCTTGTGCAGGGCGTTAAAATGGGGTTTATTTCCATTTTCCTGCATATAGTTAGCCAGTTTTGCCAACACCATTTGTTAAAGAGGCTATCTTTTTTCCAGTGTATATTTTTGGCTCCTCTGTCAAAAATCAATTGACTGTAAGCACATGGGTCTGTTTCTGAGTCTTCTGTTTTGCTCCATTGGTCTATGTGTCTATTTTTGTGCTAATACCATGCTGTTTTTATTACTGTTGCTTTGTAGTAGAGTTTGAAGTCAGGTATAGTGATCCCTCCTGCATGGTTCTTGTGGCTAAGGACTACTTTGGCTATCCTGGGCTTTTTGTTATTCCAGATGAATTTAAGGACTGATTTTTCTATGTCTGTGAGGAGTGACCTTGGGAATTTCACGGGTACTGCATTGAATCTGTAGATCATTTTTGGGAGGATGGCCATTTGATGATATTTATTCTGCCTATCCACGAGCATGAAAGATCTTTCTATCTTCTAAGATCTTCATCAATTTCTTTTTTCAACTTTTCCTTCTTTTTCTTAAAGAGGTATTTTACCTCTTTGGTTAGGTTTACCCCTAAGTATTTTATTTTTGGGGGGTGCTATTGTGAGTGTAATTGTTTTCTGAATTTCTTTTTCAGTGGTTTTATGGTTGGCATACAGGAAAGCTTCTGATTTTTTAAAGATTGATTTTCTATCCAGACACTTTGCTCAATTTATTGATCAATCCTATAAGTTTTTTGGTTGAATTTGTTGGATCTTCTAAGTATAGTATCATGTCATCTGCAAAAAGAAAGACAGAATCAACCCAAATTACCAAAATAAGAGATGAAAAAGGTGATATTACCACCGACAGTATGGAAATACAGAGGATCATCAGAAACTATTTCAAAAAACTATACTCCAACAAAATGGAAAATCTAGAAGAAATTGACAAATTTGTAGATACATATAACCTCCCTAAATTGAGTCAAGAAAATATAGAAAACTTAAACTGACCAATAGCAATCAAGGAGATAGAAACAGCAATAAAGAGTCTACCATCAAATAAAAGCCCAGGGCCAGATGGTTTTCCAAGTGAATTCTATAAAACATTTATAGAAGAGCTAATACCATGCTCCCCAAACTAATCTGTGAAATAGAAAGAAACAAGACCCTCCCAAACACATTCTATGAAGCCTACATCACATTAACACCAAAGCCAAATAAAGACAGCTCAAGAAAAGAAAACTATAGGCCTATATCATTGATGAACTTAGATGCAGAACTGCTAAACAAAATACTAACAATGAGCATTCAAAACCACATCAAGAAAATTATACACCATGACCAAGTCGGGTTCATCCTAGGGATGCAAGGCTGGTTCGACATACAGAAAACAATCCATGTAATTCACCACATAAAAAATAAAAGCTAAGGCTATTCTCGAACCTGCAATACTTCTGTCTCAGCCTCCTAAGTACTGGGATTATAGGCATGCACCATGATGCCTGGCAGAGTCAATACTTTTTTTTTTTTTTTTTTTTGTGGTACTGGGAATTGAACTCAGGGGCATTCTACCTCCGAGCTACATCCCCAGCCCTATTTTTTATTCTTTGTTTTGAAACCGAGTCTAAGTTGCGGAGTGCCTCACTAGGTAGCTGAGGCTGGCCGCAAACCTGGATCCTCTGGTCTCAGCCTCCCGAATGCTGGGATTACAAGTGTGCACCATCACACCCGGCTCAGAGTCAATACATTTAATGAAGACCTAAAACAAAGATTTGGAATGGTTTAAGCACAACTGAGTCAGATATTTTCATGCAGAGAATGACAAATAACATATTACTTAATTTCATGGAATATTTGACAGCATCATAGGTCACCTTACTACCCAAATTTACTCTTTCACAGACTGGCTTTGATGCCCTTTATGTATGATAAAAATCATTATCATCTACCAGTTTTTCAAAGTTGGGAGTACAAAATTGGTACTTGGTTACTTATTTCGTATTTTCCTTAAAGAACTTGTCTTCCTTTCTTCTTTTTTCCCTTTTACTTTATTGTTTTCTCCCTTTCCTTTCTCTCTCCTTTATCCTTTTTTGTTTCTCTCATTAACAATATTATTCTTATACCTTAATGTAGACATGTAGGGAAACTAGTCATTACTACCTATATTTTTGCTTCTGTTACTTATTTGCTTTATTCATTTCCCCGTATCTCAGTGTTCTAATCTATGCCATGGAGATGACAAAATCTAATCATGGGTGGTTGTGAGTAATAGACGGATAATGTGCAGGGGATCTAACACATCTCAGAACAGGTGCTCCTCGTCCTTTCCCCAGGTGAGTTGTCATAGCTACCTGCTCAGTGTGCCCCTTTCTTTTAAAGGCCCTCACTGCAGAATTTTACTTGTAGCAGTCCTTCTGGCCAATGTCTCATATCTCTACCTTTGCTTAATATCAACCTGTATTTCTCACTTATTCTGTTCCCACAGGCTCTGGTTATATCTAAGAGATAGTGTCTTTTGGACAAAACTAATATAACTCTGCAGCAATTTGGAATATAACTTTCTTAGATTAAAAAAAAATCCTATTTCCCCACTCAACTTCAGTGTACAATATCTTAACTCTAGAGAAATTAATCTGATGGGAAAGGGTTTAGATGGCCTAGTAAGTGTATGAAAGATAATTTTGCTTGTTGTGTCTTTTCATGATCATTAACTGCTGTCATATATAAGCTACCTATTTGCATTGTAAATTCTGGTCTACAGCGTAGTGTATATGCAGTAGTCACAGAATTTTCTCCATCACATTTCTTTAATTAGATAAATGGAGTCGTTCACGTATAATGTATTGGCTCCATGTGATTTTTTTAAAAAAATAACATAAGACAAAGTATTTTCTGATGTGATGAGTAGTATTTACTATAATTTTTTCGTCAGTAGGGAACTCATTAGTTTTTTTTTTCTTAAAGTATTGCAAAGATTTCCCCCCTCTGATTAAAATATGCTATGCCACACCTAAGAGGGTGGAACAGAAGAATTGACTCAGAAAGACAGCTGTGTTAGGGAATGGGACAAGCCACAAGTGCACAGATATGAAAATATCTAATGAAATATAAAGACCATGATTATTTATCTCATCAGCCTCACAATTAGCTGGGGTTCTCTGGAATTGGATGTGGAGTAAAACAGGGAAGACAAATTGAACCACTTTAAAAGGAGAAAATAATTTTTAAAAAATCTATGCTTGAAGATAAAGGCAGAGAAACATTCATTTTCTTAACAATGTCTCTCGTCCACACCATCAACTTACTCCTGCCCTAGTACTTCTTAAATGTGTGAGAGTGATACACAGATCTTTATCTTCCCAAATATTAACTATTCAATGGTCATTGAAGCATTCTAGCTTTTATCTCTTTCCTACTCAAGCATAATGTTAGAAAATATCCCCTTAACTATTGTTTCAACATACAACATACATCTGGACCATGTTAGTTTCCAGAGGGATGGGCAAGCTAGATGAATTGAACATAAATGTGGGAAATACTACAGGACTTTTGAAAATAAGCGAGAATGTATTTCATAATACTTGTACCATTTGTTTCATAATATTTGTATCAATTTCAAAATATATAAATTTTTCTGAGGTGGCAAATAGACTATGAAAATACCTATAAATATTGTTACAAATGGAGCAACCACTGCTCCACCTCAGCTATCTGCCTGCCTTAAACCATTTTTCTTTTTCATTATTTTTGCTTTGTTTTTTTTTAGATGTCTGACATCCCAGTCTAGCACCTTTATTCAACTCTACTCTCAGCATTAAGGCCTAGTGAATATGGCCTTGCCTTAATTACACATGCAAGTCTCACATGGCTTTTCTTCAATATGAGTACTCTCTACTTTCCAGTTGAGGGAAAGAGGAAGTACTCAATAATTGATCTTTGCCAGGTGTGGTGGCATAGGCCTGTAATCCTTGTACTTGGGAGGCTGAGAAAAGAGAATCACAGGTTCAAGGACAGCCTCAGCAAGTAGTGAGACTCTCATCAACCTAGGGAGATCTTGTTTCCAAATAAGAAGTAAAATTTGGACTCAATCCCCAGTAATACACAAAAAATAATAATTGATATTTGAAGTTACCTCAACATATAAAGAACATTGGTGCCATTACATTGGTCAGCATTTATGTGATAATTTTTGGAATATATACAGAGGAAAAGAATTTCTTTTTTAATTTTTTTATTGTAGTAATTCGTGCAATATAGCACATACATCTTTGTTAAGTACAAGTTGTTAACAACATATTTGCACACAATTCTCATTTGACCCCTTCCCCAATTCCCACCCCATTCCCTCCCCCTCCCTCCCCCTCAGGTTCACGTCAGTGAGTGACCTTGCTATGATTGTGTAAGTACGTCATGTGCTTTAGGGTGTCCCTCTGCCCCATGCGTCCACTACAATTAAATCAACTTCTTTGCTTATCGAGGATCTGTCCTTTTCATCTGGAGACCCTCCTATGCCCCATCTTCTCCCTAGCATCCACATATTAGGGAAAACATATGCTTCTTAACTCTTTGTGACTGACTAATCTCACTTAATATAATGTTTTCCAGTTGCATCCATTTCCCTGCAAAGAACATGATTTTATTCTTCTTTATGGCTGAGTAAAATTCCATTGTGTACATATCCCATAGTTTTGTAATCCATTCATCTGTGGTTGGACATCT